>BMAV01007598.1:0-29054 GCA_019973955.1 Trichonephila inaurata madagascariensis
AAGAAAAATCCCGTCTCTAAAAAAAATTATAATTAAAAAGATAAATTGTTCACATACATTAACAGCAATAAAACTTGAATAATTCCTTTTGAACAAACAGGCAGCACATATATATAATTTTAAGTCTTAAAAATACAAAACATTCGAAATTAAGGACATAATAATTACTTGTTATTATTTAAACTGAGTAAAATGTAAGAGAAATAATCGCCCTTTTCAGCAATCCAATTTTTTCCAGATAGAATCTAGAGTCTACTGTGATGGTAAGAATCACAAACGCTTATTTTAACTTATAGTTAACTACACACAAAACTAAAATAAAATATCTCCTGTGGCTCTCTATCTACCAAAAAATTTATTACCTCTGTCCTCTCATGGATAGCTGACACCGGACATCGTATGGGTGCAAAGAATGTCCATTGATATCCCAAACGCTGGATGAGGAGAGAAGTTACTAGCGAAAGATACGTAAATATATCAATTTCATTATTTAACATATACTCATGCCTCGAAAACTTCAAGTTTCAACGTAAAAGAAAATTGATATTAAACATACAGAGTACAAAATAAGGAAATAAGATACGTTTAATGGAATACTAAATTCACACACAATAATATTCAGCAGGGTCCGGTTTGTCCGGTCCTATAGCCGCCCTTGTTTAAAGAATTACAGATATAATCACGTTGGCATCGTTTTTGGCAATTTAGCGACTATTTTGGTGACTTGGGTCAAAACTTTAAACGTTTTTTCCCCTCACGTTTTAAAGCCCTTAGTTGAACTGGTATTTTATATACATTATTGTTTTGGCTGACAATACGATAATTTAAATATAATTAATAAAAATTAATTGATTTAAACTAACTATTTAAATTTTATTCATAGTTCCAATTGCTTACAACTTGTAACAGTTGAATATTGAAACCAGCAAATTAAAATTATCCCCTCGAAAAATGAAACTAATAAAACGAAAAATTGAGTAAATTCAATTTGATTCAACGCTCCCTTTCGCTCTTAAAATTTAAGGTATAAAAATATTATGTTACGCAAAGTGTGAAGTTTTAAAGAAACCTATATATAAGAAATTCATTTTTAATGGTGTTACTTTTATGACTTATATTTAAATCGTACAAATGAGAATACTTTTGGACTTCTTTACATAAATCATGTGTGATAATTCATTTTTACAAGAAGTTTCGTAAAATTATGAACTAGACAATCTATCCAAAAATATTGCACGAAAGGAGAAAAATTCCAAATCTGTTATAAAAGCATATTCATCCGTGATTGGTTGAGTGTGCGACATGTAACTAAACTATACACGCTCAAACGCCTGAAGTAAACTCATTTTTAAGTTAAAATTTTTAAGTCCTACCCTGTTGCCATGAGACGGATTGGCCGATCTCATGTCTCTTCCTCATCTTACTCAGACGAAGAAAAAGTGCTCTTCGAGTACTGGAGCTTCAAAATTCGATTCACCCTTCAAGTTAAAATAGTCTTGATTAGAACTTCTTCGACAGCCCGAGGTGAAGTCTCTGATTGTCTAGAAGCTCAACGCGCCACGCTGACTGCCTTGGTGTCAATACGGCTTTAGTCACTTATATTATCATAAGTCACTAAATGTTACTTCATTTTTAAAAACACTGCACTTTTAAGTTACTCTAGGGTTATTTGGGAGGACTTTACCAACACAGATTGAAGATTTTCCATTGCCAAATTCTCTTTTTTTTTTAGTAAAATGTTGATTACCAAGGTGTATCCTTGAGAAGAAAAGGTTTTTACGTTCCAAGGTTTCCAAGGAAGAAAAGGTTTCTACGTTAAGGCTTTTCCCAAAAGCTTTTATACTTTTTGGGCGTTCGGTTTTCTTCTTGAAACAAAAAATAACAAAAAGATTTTTTTTTCATATTCAGCAATTTAGAACGTTGATGCATTCTAAAAAATTATCAGCTATAATTTTGGACCAGTTATAATAATTTTTAAAAAAATTTAATTTTAAAATATTTTGAGTTTCAAAATTATGAAAAAATCCCGCATAAAGTCCCCCTTCAAATTAATTAAACGTTTTTTTTTTTTTCCTAAAAAGGTTTATTCTGTTTAACAAAAGAAAGATTTATTATTTTTTTTTTTAAAATTTAAACATAAGTTTTAAAATTTAAGAAAAATTTCTTTTTTTTTTGGTTCTGTAAAAAATAATTATTCATAAAAAAAAAATTTTCATTTTTTTTTGAAAATTGGTAATGCTAAATAAAAATTTCTTTATTTCCTTTTTTTTAATATATTCATAAAATGTTTTATTTGATTTTTTTCTATACTCGGTGAAGTAAATAAAAATTTTTTTTTTTTGGGAAAAAATTTTTTTCACTTCAAATTTTTTCTCAACTCTCTTTACTACAAAAAATCATCGCTCTTTTCCCTTAAAAATTCAATAATTGATTTAAATTTTTTTTAAAAATTATATTTTTTGGGGACATCTGATTTTATTTGAATAACATGGGATTTTTTCCATACTGTATCCTTTAATATAATAATTTTTATTAGAGATGTAATTTTAAATAAAAAAAAAACTAAAAGGGCGTATTTTAAAAGAAAATATAATTTTTTAACTATTCATCTTTCTTTCAGCTCATAGTTGTCCCAAAAAAAAAA
Source organism: Trichonephila inaurata madagascariensis (assembly GCA_019973955.1). Taxonomy (NCBI): domain Eukaryota; kingdom Metazoa; phylum Arthropoda; class Arachnida; order Araneae; family Nephilidae; genus Trichonephila; species Trichonephila inaurata. The sequence continues at coordinate 2,645 of BMAV01007598.1, forward strand.
ATTAGATAGCGAAATAAAAAAAAAAACCTCTGTAGATCTTTTTTTATAGAACCGGGGTTGGATTGAAAAATTTTTTCACAGGTTCCAAAATTGAATCGCTCTGAAAAGGTGTTAAAAAACTGTCATTCAAATTTATTCAAAATTCCGGAAAACATAAAACCAAACCTTTAGGAAATTTTCGATAACCTACCAAAAACCCCCCGCAAAATTAAAAAAACGGCAGGGGCCCCGAGTTTGGGGGAAAAAAGCCGCCCCGTTTTAAAAAAAGGGTAACTTTTAAAAACCCCTTTTTACGCCAATGGAAAAAAAATAGCAAAAAATTTCAATAAAGGGAAAGGAAAAAAAAAATTTTTTTTAATTTTTTTTTTTTTTGGCCAAAAAAAAAGGGTTTCCGGAAAAACCTTTCAGGGAAATTAAAAAAAACGTATTGGTTAAAATCCCCAAAAATTTAAAAAAATTTTAAAATTGCCATTTAAACCTTTTAAAAGGGGGGTTTTCCCTTTAATTTGGGGAATTTTTTTAACTTTTCCATTAGCCGCTTTTTGGCTTTTTTTGCCCGTTTGGGCCTCGGGGGTGGGGAAAATTTTAAAAATTTTTAATTTTGGGAAAACCCCTTTTTCCCTTTTCCCCTTTGGGGTATGAAACCTTTTAAAAAAACCCCCGGGGTTTTAGCAAAAAACAGGGCTATAATTTTTAACCCCAATTGGGGATTTTTTTTTTTCAAAACCCGGGTTTCCTCTGAAAGGGGCCGCGTTTTATTTAACCATCGGTTTCGCAGACTTTTCAAATTTTTTCCCTCGTTTTGGGGGGTTTTTAAACCCTTTTTAAAACCCAAAAACGACCACCGTTAAAGCCACCGTACCGTAAATTTTTTAAAGGAAACCGGCACCCCTTTTAAAAATCTTTGCAAAACATTTTTTGGTTTTTTGGAAAAAAAATAATTTTAACAAAAACCTTTGTTTTGGGGGAAAGCCTTTTTTTAAATTAAAAATTTCGATTTGAAAAGGTTTTAAAAGTGGGGGGCCCCCCCAAAAACGCCGGGGGAAAAATTTTTACGGTTTGGGGCCGCAAAAGACTTTTTTTTAACGGGGGCCAAAAAAAACCAACCCGGGAACGCCAAAAAAAATTTTTGTTTTTTTGGTTTCCCCCATAAAATTTTTTTAACCTTTCAAAAAACCGCCGGGGACCGCCCCTTTTTTTTTTTTGGGGAAGGGAAAATTTATATAATTTTGGGGCCTTTTTTTACAATGTGAAAAAAGTTTTTTTATACATGGATAAGAATATTGGAAAACACTTTTTAAGGGGAAAATTTGGCCAAGATTTTTTTTTGAATATACGAAACATATTAAAACAAAAAAACGTTAATTCCCGGGGGTAAAATTATTTATTTGTTACCAATGACCGACAGAGAATCCTCTAATATGACAGTCTTAATGGGGCTAAAATGAATTGGTAAATATCTTTTTTTTGGGAGTGGCAAACGTTTTTAAATTTTAAAGGGTATTGTTTTAGACCGAGTTCCCGGCACGACCACTTTTTTTCAAAAAATTTTTTCTTGAACATCTGCACCCCCATGAATAACAGTGGTTTTTAAATTTGTGATGTTGTAGACTGTTTTGGTTTATAAATATAAATGAGCAGAATATAAAAATAAAAGGGATTTTAAAAATTTACAAAAACATGAACAAAATGTGACAATTTTGCTTGCAAATAACTTTCCTGTAATGTTAGCAAAATTTCGTGTTTTTGGTCTTTTTTAAAGGTCCCCAAAAATTTGGAAAAATTTAGTTCAGTTTTATGGGATATTTTCCAAATTATGAAAGACAAAAAAAAACCCTTTGAAAAGGTAAGTATTTTTCTTAGTTAAATTATTCACTGAAAATGTGATTTTTTTGTTGTATATTGAAAATGTTTTAAAAAAAAAAAGTATTTGGGTGTACTCCCGCGACCATTAACGTTAGTATCGAGTGCACACCTGACCCCGGGGGCTTTCGCTTTAAATTTTAAAAAAATAACACAATTGTTATTCATTAGAATTTTATACTTTTTATTACTTAAGATTTATTCTAAATGCTAATTCTGGGGGTTTTAAAATTACATTTCATTAAAAACCGTTTATAATATTATTCATTTCAATAAATCTTTTTCTTTTTTGTATACATTGTCATGCATTTGGGTTTTTTACTCCTTACTTTTAAAGCTTTATATAAAGAATATATTATCTTTTTTTTAAAAAAATAAACTCGTGTTATAAGAGGGGTCCCAGCCATATAAGAATAATTTTAAATAATTATCAGTGACTTCCATGGGTTTTCCTTAAAAAAAGTTTTTCGGAAGGCAAAAAAATTAGAAATTGACACTCAGAGTTATTTTTGATATTTAGCTCAGATCTATTTTTGTCTTCAAAGTAGCCATCGAAAAAAACCGGATTCAAAAAGGTATATGTTAAAATGGTAATAGTATACGAAATGCTTTTGTTTACAGTGCAAAAAAATCAGCATCCACCTCACGAATTCAAAATGTTTATTACAAAATTGCCCCTTTAATTTCGTCTTTGGAGGGAACTCTATAAGATCTCTTTTTTGGCAAGACCCCCTGAAGTATTTGAAAAGGATCCCCAACCCATTCGTAACCATCAATTTGCCCCGTCTGTGTACTTGTTTATGCTTTTTTATTGTCGAATTTAAAAAAATATCTATGATTTTGTTTTAATCCCCCGCCGTAAATATAAAAGTGAATTACAATTAATGCGGGAAATTTTGAAATGTACATTCAAGAGAGATTCGGTAGCTAATCGATTCGGCCAAGACTGACTAAATTGTACGAAGTACAGCATTTTACATGTTTTGTGCAGACGTCTGTTAAGTTGTAATCACATGAATTCCGGGAAAGCCAATGTAATTTTGGGTATGATAAAGGGAATATAGATTAGGCTATTTTTTAAAATTTTATTTTGGAAAAGGGTCTAAGGAAAAAAACTTTAATTAAATATTATTTCTCAATCTTTTAATTTAAAATTAGAGAAAGGAAAAAAAAATAATTTAACCATTACTTAAAAGTAATTTATTAAAATATATATTACAAGAGAACATATATTTAAAAAATTTAACCCTTTTCTTTTTACTAAAAGAAAAGTTTAAAAAGTTAGGGCTTCCATTTTTCTTGAGGCAAAGTTTTTTTAAAGCTTTTTTGAAATTGACCTTCTGAGTTCTTTTCTATATTTACCCGATATCTATATTTTGTCTTCTGAGCCACCGCTTTTTTGCAATATTTCCCAAATTTTAAAAAATCAGAAAAGGGAAAAAAATAACAAATACCCCCATTTTAATTTTTTTTTCCCAAAAGTAACATATAAAAAAAATTTAATATTTATGTTATTAATTTGTACGGTTTATAATTAAGATCGGTATTGTAGTTTTTTAGGCCCAAAGGCATTATTATTGCATTCAGTAATTTTACTAATGTATGGGGCGCGAAAAAAATTGGGTGATTAAAAAGGGCCATTTTGAAATTTTGGGAGAACATTTTCCAAAGGGGAATTTTTTTAAAACATGGTAAAATTTTTTTTTTGTCCGGCCATTTTCTTATAATATTTTAATTTTTTTTGACCGATTGTATAAAAAAGGAAAATTTGAGACTTTACTTGCGAACCCAAAAAATGCAAGATAAATAGAAAAGGTTTTTGGATAGGATTGTGAAAGACAACAATATACAACGAAATAAAAGGAAAAACAAAAAAGTTAAGGAAATGTAAAGGGCTGAGTTTAAGGATTGTGGGGAAAAAATTGTTGGAAAAAAAAGTGAAACTATAGTAAAGGGAGGCCAAAACCCCCAAAAAAACAAACTTAAACGTAAATCGATTCAAATACAGAAAAAAACGATGAGGCCCGAAAACCAAATATTTTGAATTGGAAATACAATTATCTCAATCAATGGGCCCCGATATACCCCAAAAGTAAATGAAATTTTTTTTGTGGTTTTTAAACCCAAATTTAATTTAAAATTAATGTACGATTTAAAAAGGGAAAAAAAATTTGCCTGAACCCTTAGAATCAGATTTGACCAATAAAATTTGGGGAGAAAATTGAAGAGGTTGAGTATTATTTTAACAGCAAAATTGGAAAAATTTAAATCCGGGAAAATTTTTTTTGACATAGTTGATACGGAATTACGTTTAATACTTGTAGGTGAATGTGTTTTTAATGCATATAAAGACAAAGTAAAAAAAGGGTAATAGGGGGAAAAATTTTTGGGAGGGCTGTATAAAGGAAACTAAAAATATTTTGCAAAATCTACACAAACAAATGGAAGTTAAAAAAAATTTAAATTAGTATTTTTTTTAATGTTCTTTAAACATATGATACAACAAGATCCTGGTTATGGGGGAATTAACAAAAACCCCTATTCAGGGGCCGGGAGTTTTTTTAACATTGCGTAGGAATAAAAAAAAAGCCAAAAATACCTTTACCCGAATGAAAAAGGGATAAAATTTAATATTTACCCCAGAACAGACAAAAATAAGAGGAAAAGGGAAAAGTTTTTAAAGTCCCACAAGGGAAAAATTTTCTTTTTTTGGGCGGAAACCCCAACCCTCATGTTTAACCAAAAAAATGTCCCCCCCGCCAAAAAACCGCGAAAATGCAAAAAAATTTTTTTGGGGACCAAAAATTACAAAATTTTTTGTTGGATCCAAAATTCAAAGGGATTTCATTTCTTTAAAATTTTTAAACCCCCCACTACCCCATTGTTTGTTTCCTTTTTTTTGGAGCTACTTTGGGGAATTTTTTTCAAAAAAAAAAGGTTACGAAAAAAGGGTTTAAAAAAAACCCCTTTTTCCCGACGGGGAAAATGTTTTGGGTTTTGTTCCCCCCCATGAATTTTGGCATCATGACATACCAATAAAAAGGAAGGTAAAAGGGGCACTCGAATCAGTCTAACATTTTTGAAGAATTGAAAATGATATGTAATATATATATATATTTTGTTTTTTTAATCTAAAATTCACTGATACAATTTTTCAAAAACCCAAAAATAGTTGTCAAATTTTTTTTCCCAAAAGTTGCCAATAAATTTCCCTTTCCTTAAATAACCTGCCACAAGGATAACAAAATTTTAACAATATTGGGTCAGGAAAAACAGAACGCAAAATCTACGGTAATTATAATGCATAATCCAATCACCCGGTCGGGGAGTGCACATGTGGGCCCAAAGTTCCAATGACTGTTTGTCCATCCAACTTTTTTTTTTTTTGAATTATTTTTTTTTCCGCCACCCCCCAGGGTTTCATTTTTTTGGGGTACAACCGGGGTCCCCGGTTAATTTGGTATTTGCGGGGCCCAAAAGGTGATTCCCCAGAAAAAACAGAATAAACCACCATAAGGATGAAACAAAGGGGTTTTTTCCATGTAAAAAGCAATGAATATTTTAACCCAATAATTCAAAAGGAAACTGAAAAAATGCTGAACTTCTATACTCCGCAAAGGGGGAAAACTTTCCGCTTATTTTTAAAAAACCAGAGGGTGAAGAAATCCTCCCCCCAACCGATTTGGGTTTTTTGTGAAACCCTTTGAAAACCCAAACCCCCTTTTCTGGGTAAAAAGGGCAACTATGAACATAAATAAATGGTAATTTGGATTTGGGAATTTAAAACCCAAAAACCCTTTTGAAGGTTAAAGGGGTAATGCCCAATCCGTTTTGGAGGATAACCCCCCTTTTTAAAAAACGTCAACAGTTCCCTTTGGGAAAATAATCCCGTTTATCACGGGAACTGAAGGGTACCCCCCTTTTAGATCATGTAGAACAGGAGGGGAAGGGAATGCTACTTGCAGATAAAACTTTTAACCGGAGGATAATCCTGCTGCAGTTGAATTGGGCAAAACGAAATAAAAAAGCTGTAGTGGGGGAAAACGAAAAAGAGGAATTTTTTCCCCCCCCAAAAAATATGCTCAAAAAAGCTTAACCATGACAAGAAGCTGTAAACCACGTTGGAGACCAAATATACAACCCTGTTTTAAACAGATGCTTCCCATCTTTTGAAGAAGATGGAGTTACCATTAAGTCCAATTTGTTCCCAGAAATGAAAAATGGATCATTCTTTTTTAAAAGATAATATAGAATATTTTACCCATTCAATTTTGACATTTAAACTGACCCATTTCCCTAAGAATCGGAAGGAGATTCACTTTTTTTCAAAAAAAGAATATTGATCATTACCCTGGGACTGAAAAGGCAAACCCATTTGGGGATAAGAAGGGAGAAAAGTTCCCCAATTTTAAAAGAAGTACCTTTAAGAAAGGATGCCAGGGGAAACGAATGTTCCCCAAAAAAGATTCCAATGGAGATAAATTTTAACAAGGAATGTGGGACTTTTTCCTGCCACACATAATGGAGTGCCTATTATTCATTTGGGTGAAAAAATGTACCCAAGATGTCCCCTTGTGGCTCCGAAAACAAGATTAACCGTTATGTCAACCCCCAGGTATCCCAAGGATTGTTAAAAAATGAATCATATTTCAAAAATAAGGGGAATTTTTTTGACTAAAAAAAAAATTTTTTCCCATTAGGGAGGGTAGACCATTTTTATCCCAAAAAGACAAAGATCAAAATGTTTACCCCGAGTGAATAACCGATGATGGTGGGTGTTTCTAAAAGGGCCCTGGCGGAACATTCGAAAAAAAAAAGGTTAAAAATAATTTACGGGAATAAAAAAGACAAAATATTTTTTGGGATATAAAAAAAAATACAGATTTACATTGATATGATTTATATATATCATCTGGTGAAAAAGGTCATCAAAAATAAAAGATTCTACTTTGAACCCTCATTAGCTATCTTTGATCCTATAAAAAAAAAAAAATTTTTTTGTTTGTTTTTGTGAAATCCTACGATGAGAGTTTTTTTTATTACGTTTATTTTAACCTAAAATATTTTGTATGGTTATCTGCACCCCTTTTTTTGGGAAGTTGTAAATTATATAATTTGTTGCGTTTTTTTGTGTAAAAAGATTTTTATGATCATGGATGCTATTGAGCATTTTTGAAGGTTTAAATTTGGGCCAATATTTTTTTTTTAGAGTATGAAACATTTTAATAAAAAAATCGTTAATTAGGGGAAAATCTTATTTGTTACCTATGACCTTGACAGAGAACCCTCTAATATGACTGTTTTAGGGGGAGCAAAAATAACATATTCCTTTTTTGGGGTGGCAAACGTTTTTAGAATCTTGGTCCCGTTTAGAACGAGTTCCCGGCACGACCACTATTTTTTTAAAAATTTTTCGAACATGCTGCATTTTTCCCGAATAACTTATGGTTTTAATTGGATGTTGTACGACTGAATATGGTTTTTAAATGTAAATGGAAATAAAAAAAAATTGGTCATTTGGGGTCTCTGAAAGGTAATTAAACTGATCAAACAAGGGAAACACCCGAAATAATGCATTTCATGTTAGCGAAAGAAATTTCAGAAAAGCAATAAGCATGAAACGAAAGGAAAATTTTTTAAAAGCTACATTAAGAACTTTATCAAGAAAAATAGAAGCCATAACTGTACCTCAAAAAGCACTTTGGATGTCAAAAAAAAACAAGAAAAGCAACAGGATATTTGTCGATCATCAAAGGAGATTAAATTTACAATAACGTGAACAAAATTGACAGTTTTGTTGCAAATAACTTTCCGTAAGTTAGCAAAAAATGTCGGGTTTGTGTTCTTTTTTAAGGTCACCACATTTGGAGCAATTTAGTTCAGTTTTTTTTGGATATTTTCCCAAATTTTTGAAAACAAGAAGAAAAGTCCTAGAAATAGGGGGGATATTTTTTTTAGTTAAATTATTCACGAAATTGTGAATTTATCTTTTATATTGAAAATAATTTTAAAAAAAAGGGGTGCATCACTCCCGCGAAAACTTTGTATCGAGGCACACCTTTCCCAGGCTAAAAAAAATTTTGAAGTTTTCGCTTTAAATATTAAAAAAAAATAAACAATTGTTATTCATTAAATTTTATATTTTTTTTATTACTTTAAAATTTATTCTAAATGCTAATTTTAGGTTAAAATTGCAGTTCATTCAAAACCGTTTATAATATAAGTATTCATTTGAATAAATCATTTTACATTTTTGTATACATTGTCATGCACTTGGTTTTACTCTCCTTACAATTAAGCTATTATATCAAGAATAATATATTGTCATTTTTTAAAAAATAAACTCGTGTTATAAGAGTGGGTACTTCAGCCAGTATAAGAACAAGTTTAATAATTATCTGTGACTTCCATGGGCTTGTCTTGCAGAGCAAAGTTTTTCAAAGGAAGGCTAAAAATTATAAATTGACACTCAGAGTTATTTTTTGATATTTAGCTCAGATCTATATTTTGTCGTCAAAGTAGCCATCGCAGAAAATTCGGATTCACAAAGGTATGCTGTTAAAATTGGTAATAGTATACGAAATGCTTTTGTTTTCAGTGCAGAAAATTCAGCATCCACCTCTATCCAGAATTCAAAGAGTGATTTATTACAAAATTGCCCTTTAATTTCGTCACTGGATGTGAAATCTATGAAGATCCCTTTTTCGGCAGTTGAGAGCCCTTCTGAAGTATTTTGAAATGGATCCCTAACCCATTCGTAACTTGCTACAATTTGCCCTCGTCTGTGTACTTGTTGATGCTTTATTATCGTCAAATGCTCGCTGTGATTTAAAAATATATCTATGATTTTGTTTTAATCCACTGCCGTAAATACTTAATACCGTGAATTATGAAATGTACATTCAAGAGAGATTCGGTAGCTAATCGATTCGGCCAAGACTGACTAAAATTGTACGAAGTACAGCATTTTTACATGTTTTGTGCAGACGTCTGTTATTTTGCCTAGACTCACATGTACGTTCGCGAGGATGCCAGATGTAATGGATATGATAAAGAGCAACACATAGATTAGGCTATTTTTTATATAATGACATTTGTACTTTTAGAAATGGATCTTGAAGGAAATAAATCTTTAATTAAATATTATTTCTCAATCGGTTTCAATTTAAAAATTAGAGAAAGAAAAATAACATAATTAACCTATTACTTAAATGTATATATAATTTACTTACAATATATATTACTTAAGAGTAACATATATAAAAAAATTAATACTTATCTTATTAATACTGAATTAAGAACAAGTTTAATAAGTATTAGCACTTTCATGGGTTTTTGCTAGAGCAAAGTTTCAAAGTTTTTTAGAAATTGACCCTCTGAGTTCTTTTCTATATTTAGCTGATATCTATATTTTGTCTCTAAGGCCACCGCATTTTGCAATATGTTCCAATTTAAAAATCAGAGAAAGGAAAATAAAATAATTATCCTATTACTTAATTTTTTTTTTGCTTAAAAGAACATATACAAAATTTAATACTTATGTTATTAATTTGTACGGTTTATAATTAAGATCGTGTATTGAAGCTTTAGCGTCAAAGGGCATTATTATTGCATTCAGTAATTTATTAATATATAAGGGGGGGCGCGATAAAAATTGTGATTGAAAAGGGGGGCGCCAGTATTGAAAGTTTGAGAAGCACTGAGCTAGTGGATACATTTTCTCCAAAGTGTACGCCAGAAATGCTTCAGGAAAAGAAAATTATCCCCCTGATTCTGAAGAAAAATGATGTAATCTTCCCGAAACTAGGCTCAATGAGTTGGAAATATGCAAAAGACGAAGAGGAAAACCTTTTTATCCCACAGATAAAAACGGAGAGGAAAAAGTGTATGGTGATTATATTTATAATAAGGATGGAAGCTTCAAATACCCTTTGAATCCAGATGGACATCCGCAGTAAGAAACGGATGACATCACAAATGACGAGGTGTATGTTATCAAGGATGGATTAATTAATTGAGGAGTGGATAAAAATGGCAATCAAGGTATGCTAAAAGAAAATGGGGATGAATATTATCACACGAATGGGAACTTACTACAGACCAATATGCGGTTCAACTCAATATTCTGGCACAAGGGATGGGAAGTCATATTTCCTTGGACGAAAGAAATGAAAGTTATTTAAAGGATGACACAAATGGAGACTCCCCCATGATATATATGGGATGATTGGATCGATACGAAAAAAACAAGAAACGGAGAGAAAATTTATCCTATTCAAATGACAAATCAGACTACTGACACTATAAAGAGGTGTATTGAATGAAAAGTATGCTAAAACAGATTTTGAAAGAAGGGGAAATACCCTTTTGGATGAATATGGAATGAATACACATTGGAAATACCCATTCAAATAGCAGGAAATGAAAAAGACTATTTTCCCTCGAGGATACCCCATTATAAATGACAATTGTTAGTGTTCTGAAGTGGATGGAAAAGAATTTATTTCAGATCAATTGTTGGCTGAAGTGTAAGCTAACAATATTATAGGTAAATTATATCGGGAGGATAAAAATTATAGAGATTATGTGACCAGTGCAAAAAACTTTCGTCTTCTTTCGTGTGCTAGGCAAAGTACAATATTTTTCCTTACGCACCAGGAGCAAATAATACTCCTTTGAACAATATTTTAAAGACTCCTCCAATTCAATCCGTTTGATACGTTTCAAAAGTACAATAGCTTCAACGGGGCCAAACGAGTAAAATCTAATGTGGTGGAAAGATTGAAAAAAATGATTTTTTTCATTATAAAATGTACCTTTTTGGTTTTAATGAGAAAAGATTTGAAATGGCCCAGTACTGCATTACAAATTTTAGATTCATTTATTGATAGATGTTTTTGTGCTGTGATACAGTATAAAGTTAAAAATATAATTGAAAGATTAGAGTAAAAAATTTTTTAAATTAAATTTTTTCTTTTTTCCCTAAGCTTTGGTGATTATATTTTATTTTTCAGACCTCACTTTTATGCTATTCACCTCTGAGCCAATTTGGGACCGCTTTGTCAATATTCTTCCAATTTATTTAAATAACCTAGAGTAGTAAATACAAAACCATTTGGGAAAAAAAATGTACCCAAGATGTCTCGGTGTTGCTCTGGAAGATTAGACAAGATCATGTCTATTACCAGCTATCCCGGATCTGTTGGGTGATGATTCCTATCTCAAAAATAATGAGGGTGAATATTATCGACTCAATTAGCAAGTTTTTGCCATCAAGAAGGGTAAACCTTATTATGCCAAAGACAAAGACAAAATGAATTTTATGCCGTAGTGAATGACAAGGTACAAGTTATTCCTTTTGTTTACGCCAAAGATGCTTCAGGAAATCAGAAATATCCGCAAGATTCACAAGGAAACCAAATAGCTTTCAAGGCACAAGGCACAGCGGGTTGGATCTATGCAATAGAAAAAAGATGGAAATGCTTTTTACCCCACAGATCACACCGGAAAGGAAATAGTGTATGGTAAGTACATTTATAAAAAAGATGGGTATGTCAAATACCCTTTGAATCCAGAGGACATCCCCAGTAAGAAACGGATGGCACCACAAATGACGAGGTGTATGTTATAAAAATGGATGGATCCATTAATTGGGGAGTGGATAAAAATGGCAATCAAAGATATGCTAAAAGAGAAAATGGGGATGAGTATTATCCTGCGAATAGGGAACTTGCCTGCCACCATTCTGGTTCACCTCAATGTGCTCGCACAAGTGATGGAGGAGTCGTATTTCCCCCAGATGCACACAAAAAGGAAAGTTATATAAAGGATGATGCAATTGGAGGATCCCATGTAATTTATATGAGTGATGTTTTACTGGATCGATACGCCAAAACAAGTAACGGAGAGGAAATTTATCCTATTCAAATAACAAGTCAGATTCCTAGAGGCTATAAAAAGGTCATATTGAATGAAAAGTATGCTAAAACGGGCTTGCAAGAAGCAAAATACCCTTTGGATGAATATGGGAATGAATACACATTGGAAATACCCATTCAAATAGCAGGAACGGAGAAAGATTATTTTCCTCTGGGATATCTCCTATTACAAATGACAATTGGGTAATTGTTCCAGAAGTTAATGGATTTGAATTTATTTCAAACCAATTCTTGCCCAAAGTGCAAGCTAATAAATTTATAAGTAAATTATATCGGGAGAATAAAACTTATCGAGATTATGTTACCAATATAAAATCTACACGTCTGTCTCATGCTTCAAGATAAGGGTACGTGACTCTGCCTTTAAACAATGTAAAATACGGAGTTAATGCAAACAATTCCCCCTTAGAATAATCCTTTATAAATCCACCTCAAATCCTTAAGAATAAACAAGTACCAAAAATTTCTCATCAACTAAACTGGTCGTTGATAGGAATTGTCATTTTTGTTTTGTTGTTGGGGATCGTATATTTCTTGTACCACTTTTTCTTTAGAGCAACAAAGTGAAAAAAAAAATTTATTTTAAAGGGTTTCGCACCACAACAACAGTTTAATAAAGACTCGTGGCGAATCCGCTGGATCTAGTTTCACGTATTGAAAACATCTTGGCTGCAGATGATCAAGTAAAGGAATCATTTGGAGCTACTGAGCAATAGATTGCGAAAATTGTTTTGATTTTGGCTGCTCTCCCTTCTTTTATCTTTCCTGTCGCATATCACATTTTTCGCAAGATTTTTTATTGGGTTGTCTGTTTTATGATTGCCAACCCGATTACATTGTTTTTCGTCATTAAATACCGTCTAAATTGTTTCTCTCTCGGAGCATTTGAATTATGCATGAGTACGAGTTTAGGTATGTTGTTCAAGATACCACTCCGTTCCATTTAGAAGACATTTTTCCCGAGTGTACAGTGCAAGTGCAACACATATTGTATTTTAAACCTCATTTTCGATACAAAAACAAACGTTTGGAAACGAAGAACATTGTATCCACCGAAGCTGTATTTTATGATGTTTTATGGTTTAAATGGGTTCATTCCATTGAAACCCCTCACATCTCATGGAGCTCTTCTACACACAAAATGTTTTTGAATGCAGCAGGTAATTTTAAATGTCCCTTTCGAAATGAAACCAGACATGTCTGGACACTGGATGATCAGGCTCAAGTGTATACTTTTGCCCATCCAGATAGAACGTATCGTCTCGTCTTTGAATGGGAATATGGAGTGTTTTTCAAACCTATTCAAACACTTGACACTGAACCATTACTAGAAAATTTGGAAAAATATTGGAAAGTGTATGAGTATTTTCGTTCCTTTTCCCCTCCTCCGTATCGTATCAATGAAACACTTTCCAGTAAACCCGTCACTTGTGTTGCCAATTTTCAGGGTTTGAAGGGAGTCATCTCTCATAAATTGGATGGAACTTTTGGATTAGTGTACAATTTTCCAGATTACATTAAGGAGGTATTCACAAAATTAACAAAGGAATCACCTTGGGAGATGGAATCGTCTTTTCAGCCGAAAAACTATCGAATGGTATGGTCGTGTTGCTGGACGTGTATCAAGTCAGAGGGTTTCCAACCGTTCAATGGAATCGGAAAACTGTGTTGATAAATTTTTTGCAACACCTCTCCTTACCAGAAGGATATGAAACACAGAAATACTGTCACAGGGTCGAAGATCCCCCTATGACTCGGTATGAGATGGATGGTTACATTATTCACAATACCAAGACAGATAAAATTGTTAAAATGAAACATACTCGTTCACTAGATGTAGTGTACATGGATGTTTTTTGGGGTTACCGGCAAGAGAAAACACCTGTTTTATACCGGCGTTTAAAAGCATTGGAAAAGGGTATGAAGTGTCGGTCAAGAATGGAAACGTTCTACGACAAAAAAAAAAATGACCGATTTATTGGCAATATTTGGAAGCAAATTAAAAAATTTTCGAGAAACATTCTTGGCAAGGACCAACTAACCATGAAGTTGTCAAGGTGATGAAAACAACAACAACAAAAAAAAAGGTACAAATCAAAAGTTGCATCAGAAAATAAAATTACAATACATATTTAAAAATTTTCTTTTTGCCTAGAGGGTTTATAAAAAAGACAACAGCTTAGCTGCACAACACATATTCTTCGGATACTTTACTGGAATAATCAAGTAGATTTACTACAATGGATGCCTATTCAACTCTTGTGGATCAGATTTTGAAAAGACCCGTCTTGGCCAACAAGGTACAGGATATGGTCCGTGATTCGGATCATTCTTCTCTCAATTTAGTAGCTTTAAATTGGAAGTCAAAGCTTGCCAATTATGCTCGATATCAACAATTTCAAAAGGAGGCAAAACATATGCTTTCACTCGAGCGTACGAGTTTAATGTTAACACCATAAAGCCAGTTTATATGGATTTGTGTGACAGAAATCTTTTAAAGAAATGTTTGCACGGCAAAACTCAAAATCCGAACGAAAGTTTTAATGCAATTTTGTGGCAGATATTACCAAAAGAAGTTTTCGTTGAGCATCAAACATTGCGTTTAGGTTCTTATATTACTGTTGTGCAGTTTAATAATGTTTTTCAGGGATTAATTTCCATATTAAATGAAATGGGTATTGTTTCGGGTTATTATATTGTACGGGGACCAAAAACCTTCGATAATGAGCGCATTGCGGATTCGAAACGTCACTCACTGCCAACAGCAAAAACCTGCAGAAGAAAGGGCTATTCGAAAAAAAAAAGAAATATAAAAATTGAGGAAGTAGATGGAACTACATACAAAACTGGAGAATTTTAAGTTGTTTTTATAATATTTAATTTATGTAACTTATAAGTATAATTTTTAAATGTGTTTTTTGAAGAATGAAATTTTCACAATAATTTTTACACGAAAACTGGGATATCTCCAAAACAATTACATAAAATTCAATGAAATTGGCAACACTTATGTTATAAGCCCTTGAGAGTGTAGCAAACCACAGGTTTTAAGATACTTACATTTAATCACATTTTATAGTACTTTTTAGCTTAGACTATAGAAGAGTAATTTTGACTAAAAATCATTAACGTGAAGTTCGAATGCTTATTAAATATATATTTTTAAAAATTTTTTTTAACCTGCGGTTTGTGACACTTCAGGTGGATCAATAAACATATCAATGGAATTAAAATTACATTATGTCCAATATATTTTTTTATACGCTGTTTTTCCTGAAATTTAAATTTTTTTTAAATTTTATAAAAATAATTTTTTTTCAAAAACAGAGGTGTGTGTGTGTGTGTGATGCACGGTATTAATTTGATAATTATAACTCTTTAAGTATATTTATGTTCTTTAAAACAATAAAATTCTTCTGAAAATCAATTTTGAAAAAATTATTCTTCGAACCTAATCGGGTCCTTAATTACTCAACAAATTTAGGTGGTTATGGTAGCCTAGTTGTAAAATTCCTGTCAAGTTTTCCAGACTTTTACCGATGAAGTTCCGCAATGCTGAGGGCGTTGATACACGTTTAATATCTCGAAGCTCAAACGTCCTCCCGTTGGTGTGGTGGGGTATTTACGAGAGGGGTTTTTTAGCTCAGAGTTCATCCTCTTCACTTGAACAAGGTTCCAAATTACAAGGTCCGTCTCCAAAACCAATCGTGTAGCTGAAAAGTGCGACGTTAATATTCACTTAATTACCAACAAATTTAGGTAGTTAAGGTAGCCTATTTTTGAAATTCCAGTCAGGTATTCCAGACTTGTACCGATGAAGTTCCGCAATGCAGAGGGCACTGATGCACGTTTAACATCTGGAGAATCAAACGTCCTACCATTCGTGTGATTTGGTAGTTACGAGAGAGGAGTTCCAGTTCCGGTGTCATCTTCGTCACTTGACCAAGGATCAAAATTACAAGGTCTGTCTCCAAAAGCACTCGTGTAGCTGAACAGTGCTACGTTATTATTCACTTACTCACACAACAAATTTAGGTGCCTACGGTAGAGTAGCTGTGAAATTCCAGTCAGGAGTTCGAGCCTTGTACCGCTGAAGATCTGCAATGCAGAGGGGGCTGATGCACGTTTAATATCTCTAGAATGAAACGTCCTCCCTTTGGTGTGGTGTGGTAGCCACGAAAAGAGGTTCCAACTTCGGAGTCCTCCTCGTCACTTTAACATGGTTGAAAATTACAAGGTCCGTCTCCAAAACAGTCGTGCAGCAGAACAGTGCGACGTTAATATTCACTTACTTAATTACTCAACAAATTTAGGAGGTTACGGTAGCCTAGTTGTGAAATTGCAATCATGAGATCGAGCCTTGTACCACTGAAGATCCGCAATGCAGAGTGGGCTGAGGCACGATTAATAACTCGAAGCTCAAACGTCCTCCAATTGGTGTGGTGTAGTAGATACGAAAGGAGGTTCCAGCTCCATGGTCCTCAGTGAAGCTACTTCCATTTTAAAAAAAATAATGAATGACGCAGCAAAAGGTATTAGGCAATTAAAAAAATCTATACATGATACTGTAAATTGTGGTGTTTCGGTAGATGGTACCTGGCAGCATCGTGGTTTTTGTTCGCTAAATTGTTGTGTTAGTGCAATATCTGTTGATACTGGGAAAATTGTTGACTTTGAAACTTTATCTCAGTTTTGTAGAAAATGTAATTCAAAGAAGAATCAACAAAATGAGAAATTGCGGTGTAATCATCATAAAGGATCTTCATCCAGTATGGAACCAGTTGGGGATTATCGTATTTTTGAGAGGTCGGAAGATCATGGAATGTTACGATACACTGACTATTATGGGGATGGAGATTCCAAAGCTTTTGATGCCGTGAAGGTTATTTAAGGGAAAGATTCTGATACGAATGTATATAGGGCATATTCAAAAAAGAGTTGGAACAAGGCTTCGAAAATCGAAAAGCAGAAATAAATGTCTCGGGGGGAAAGGTAAATTGACTGATGGTTTAGTTAATAAGCTACAGAATTACTATGGAATTGCTAGACGAAGCAATATTGGGAACTTGGAAAAAATACAGTCTGATGTTATTGCTGCCTTCTTTCATTGTTGCTCATCAAAACATCAGCCAAAACATGGACAGTGCCCTGTCGGAGCTGAAAGTTGGTGTAAATTTAAAAGGGCTAAAGCTTCTAATATTGTGTATCAGGAAAAATATTTGGGACTGCCACAAAATATTGTTAACACGATTAATTTCCATATTAAATGAAACGGGTGTTGTATCGGATTATTATATTGTACGAAGAGAGACAAAAAACCTTCGATAATGAGCACATTGCGGATTCGAAACGTCACTCACTGCCAACAGCAAAAACCTGCAGAAGAAAACTTAGGGCTTTTCGAAAAAAAAAGAAATATAATAATTAAGGAAAAAGAAGGAATTACATACAAAACTGGAGAATTTTGAGTTGTTTTTTTTAATATTTACTTAATGTAACTTATAAGCGTATTTTTTAAATGTGTTTTTCTGAAGAATGAAATTTTCATGATAAATTTTACACGAAAACTGGGATATCTCCAAAACTATTGTATAAAATTCAATGAAATTTGCAACACTTATGTTATAAGCCCTTGAGAGTGCAGAAAACCTCAAGTTTTAAGATACTTACATTTAATCACATTTTATAGTACTTTTTAGCTTAGACTATAAACAGAGTAATTTTGGCGAAAATTCATTAACGTGAAGTTCTAATACTTATTAAATATTTATTTTTGAAAATTTTTTTATCCCAGCGGTTTGTGACACTTCAGGTGGATAAAAATTATATCTAAAAAAAACATTATGTCCAATATTTTTTTTTATGCTTTTTTCCTAAAATTTAAATTTTTTAAAAATTTTAAAAAAAATAATTTTTTTTAAAAACAGGTTGACATACCCACCCCTATGATGCTTTTTCGGCCCCGGGTAAGCTAAGGGTGGGATTATAAAAATATGAGACATATTGGTTTTAATACAATTTTTTAAAATTAAAATTTTACTTTTTTAATTTGCAAAAATGAGATTTAAACCCAAATAACCTTATATTCAAGTCAGATCGCAACTAGATCATTTATTTTAAATTTAATATAAAAAACAATCTAACTTCCTATACAAAATATTCCTTTTGTAGATCTCCTTCCTTCACCAATTGAGAGAATACCTATAACTTAATTTTAACTCGAAGATTCAACTTTTATAATGAACGTTATTTTGGGGTTTCTAATGTGTCAAATTTTTTAATTATCTTCCCCTTTATCATAAAAGCTTCTATCCTTTTAAAGTATATCTCATTTAATATTTGATCTGTTTATCTTTTTGGTATTGGGTTGGAAAGGTTTTGCCATTAACGTGGCCTCAAGAACATAGGGTTTTTTGTTGCAGAAGGACGCGAGGACGTCAATCCTAAAAGAAAACGTGTTTTATTAAAGGGTTCTCAATGTTTAAAAATTGTGTCAAAACTCTATTTCTGAATTTCTTCCTTTCTGAGTTTTATTTAAATTTTAATCTTAAATCCTCATTTTACTTTTAAAATTTTCCCAATATTTATCTTGACCAATTTTCATTACTCATCTTAGAATTAAATTTAATATTCAATTTAAATTTAAATTTTAAACTCTAAAATAAATTTTACCCCATTAACTGGCCAACATTAATAATTACTTTTTTAATTCATCCCTTTTTTTCATTTATATTTAAAAGAAATATACTAAATTTTCAAAAATTTTTCTGGGTCCGCCCCAAAACTTTGCATCTTTATCATCACTGCCTATGGAGCGGGTTTTTTCCGCTCCATTTCTTTTTAAATGTTATTTATCATAATTTTTGGGTCTGTCTCCCGAAAAAAAACTTTCTGAGTCATTTTTTCCAATCTATGTTTACATAATATAAATTTAAATTTCAAAATTTTTATTCATTATATATTATTTATATATCACAATAAATTTTTCATCCCCTAAACATCGGGTTTCCCAAAAACTCCCAATGAGCCTCCGCCCCTTTTTTTTGTTAGTGCCCTGACTACCCCGGGTTTCCCTAAACCCGATGCCTCAAAATACGTAAAAATAAAAATATATAAATACACATATTATACAATTACAAACATTTTCAAAAAACTTTTAACAAAAAACAAAGGAATTTTCCATCTCACGAGTCATACATCAAGAAACAAATTGAATTACAATTGTTTTCCAAAAAAAAAAAAAAATTTTTAACAAGTAAAAAAGTTAAAAAATAAATAAACACTCATTGTGTGTTTGATTTTTTCAATAACCCGCCCCCCGGTTTCTTTTTTTGCAATAATTCTTCCGACCACTTGTTGGAAGATAAAAAAAAGGAACAATACCCCTGATTTTTATATGGTGTCCACCATTACGCCCCGATGAGGTGCTCCCCTTTTTTCTTTCCTCGGTTGCACTGGAATTTCTTGGCTTTTGAGGGTTTTGTTTCCCCTTTTTCCCCCTTTTCTTGATTTCCCTGTTTCTCTTGGCTGGTCGGGTTCTTGTTCTGTTCTCAGGGGGCCCCCAGATTTCGGTTTCATCTGGAACTTCAGTTGATTCTCCTTTTTTTTTTTTCTACTTCAGAAATAGTACTGGATGAAAATTTTTTTTATTTATATTTTGGGCCCCTTTTCTGCCACTTTCTTTGTGGCCCCTTTGCCCTGACTTTCCCTGATCTCTTAATACCCTATTACACCTTTTTCTTGCTTTACTTTCCCCCCCAAATGAGTAGGAAGCGATCTGACCTTTTTTTAATGGGCCCTATCTGTATTTTTATTTGATTGGCTACCAATCCCTTTGTCTCAACACGTTTCACCGCAGATTTTTTTTTTCTATATTGTGACTCATTTAACCCGATGTACTGTTTCCAAATCGAGTTTCGACGATCTTATATTTTTGGGATACCTGTTCCTAATTCGACCTCGCCCCATTTCCTATGACGATGTATTCTTATTTGATCTATTTAACCGTTAATTTTTTTCGTTTCCTATTACGATTTTTGTTTTTTTACTTCTAATACTCTATAATTTTCCAAATGTTTTTTTTAAATTTGCAATACTTTGTTGGCTGCTAACTAAAGGGGTGTGTTTCAAATGCCCAATCATTTACCTTTATTTTTATCTCTTTTTCGTCTATTAAAACTTTTCCCACCTTTCTTTTTTAAATTTTTTGTACTTAGTCTACTTCCTTAAAACTTTTTTTTGATATTTTTATTTTGAATTTTTAACTTTCCCAGATCTAACTGTTTTTTAAATGGTGTAATCAATTTTCGACCCAAAAATAATTAGCATGATTTTCCCCTTGTTTTCATTCACCGCCCAGAAAGCTGAAAATCACGTAATTTATCCTATTACGTGTTGATTTAACAAATTTTTCAATCATTTTCCTTTCGATTAACTCTTTCAGTCCAATTTGCTTGTGTCGATATGCACAGTCTTACATGCCATGCCAATCTTTCCTTAAGTGCTCAAAAAATTTTGGATATAAATTGGGGACCTTTTCCTTTTTTTTTTAGCTCCATAAGCATTGTTATCAAAAAAAAATCCCTATTATACGGATGAGGCCTTTTTTAAAATATTTTCGCCCCTTTGGTGATCGTTATTACTAAAAAAATAGCGATTACGTCTTATTCCGATATAGGATACGGGCCTAACAAATCTAACGTCACTATCTCATTTGGAAATTTTAATTTTTGGTTTAATCGACCAGCTGGTAACGCGTTTTTTTTTATTCTTGGCTATGGCATGTGGCTTTTATCAATGAATTTTTCTCATGTGGGGAAATCGCCCCGAATTTTATGTACGTTTTAAATCTTGTGTCCAGCTTTGGCTTTTATGAAATTTTCTCATTATTTAAAACTTTAAAAATTTTGGTGTTCCCGCATTTCACCTAACGACGTTGCGTGTTTATAAAATAAAATCCTTCAATTTAACGGAAATCGTGGGAAAATTCTCACATATCTTGCATTAACCGGGGTTATCTTGGGTTTTCTAAATATCTATAGATATGCCTAATTCTGGGTCATTTTCTGTTCTTTATTAAATTTTTCCCCCAAGTAAATACTAAATCCTTATTTTGGCCAAATTTAAATTTTTTTTCCCAAATTTTACTTTTTACATGTTTTCGGTAAAAAATTAGCCACCATTTCTTCACGACCCATTAACGTGTAAATTCCCTTTATCCCTTTTTATCTTCAACCCAATTTTTGAATTTCAACGCTTTCTGATCAAATTAATACGATCCTTGACCCCCCTTTTAAAATCAATACCTAGAAACTGGGGCTAAATCCTCAACACATGAAATGACCAATTTCTTTCAGTTTTCTGATGCGAATATTCAACTACGATCCCTTTTTTTTTCGCCCTGTGCTGTTTTACCGGGGTCCGATTTTTTTTAAAATTTTTATAAAAAATTTTCTATATCTTCTTCCCATAAAATTTTATCCTTGGTTAAATTTCTTTCAAAAAAGTTTTTTTTAAAAAAAGGGGGAAAGTGGGGAAGTTCTACGGGTGATATACATATCGGGAAAACTTATGTTTTTCTTGTCATATTTTTTTAGGTTATCTTTTCCCTTTACAAATTTAATCGTCCCCCTTTTCATCCATCGCCTCGACGATTTTACTCGAACCCCCACTACGGTCCCCTTTAAAAAAATTTTCATTTCGCTCATTTCGAAATGGTAACCCTGTTTTGAAACTCTGATTATTTTGAAATCTATTCCTCTCGAACCCTGTATTACTTTGACGGCTATTCTCATAAAAAAATTTTTTCTACTGTTATTTGGTCTACGTCCTCTTAAAATTCCCCCAGTTTCTACCATTAAACAAAATTAGGCATCCTATGGGTTTTTACCTCGTCTTTCTATATTATAATTCTGTGAACCCCTTTTTAATTTGGGGAAAATTTTTTTGAATTTAAACCAAAACTTCCCAAAAATTTTTACCGTGTTTGGGATTGCGCACTTCCCAAATCCTGGATTTGTGGTTGAGTCGAACTAAAATAGTCCCCCCAACTCTCCTGGGACATTCCAATTCCCAAACTTTCTCTATTTTTAGTAAATTATAAACGAAATCAGAGGGTTCCTGATTTCTTTTTACGTAAATTTTCTTGTTTCTTTCTTATTTTGACCCGGGGAAAAGCATTCGTAATTCGCCTTGGCTGCGCAAAAACCGTGGCTGTATTTTTGCACTAAAACCCATCAAATATCGGTACCAATCGAGCCCTTCCCTGGGCTTTTAAAAATAACCCGCAGATTACTTGGGGTTTCAAAATTTTTATTTTTTTCTATTGTTTATAAACTCTCAATGTTCTCTGACCTGAAAATACTTTCAGGTAGTATTACCTCCACCTGCATTACCTAACCCCGAATTATAAAGTTCGGGCCCTTGGGCATACCCTTATGATGACTATGTCTTTCCCGGATCCCCGTAAGCTAGAGGTGTGGGTTTTCAAAAATGAGACATATTAGTTCTTTAAAACAACAAAATAACTTATATTTTAAAATTTTAATTGAACTTTCTTAAAAAAGGGGTTAAACCCAATTAAACCAAATTCAAGTCAGATCAACAACTAGATCATTTATCAATTATAATATATAAACCGATTCATCTAACTTCCTACAAAAAA
Source organism: Trichonephila inaurata madagascariensis (assembly GCA_019973955.1). NCBI lineage: Eukaryota > Metazoa > Arthropoda > Arachnida > Araneae > Nephilidae > Trichonephila > Trichonephila inaurata. The sequence continues at coordinate 25,109 of BMAV01007598.1, forward strand.
TTTTTTTGAGTCTCCTTCCCCTTTACCAATTGAGAGTACCTATAATTTAAATTTTTAAATACGAAAATTAACATCTTTAAATAACGTTATCTTCTTTAAAATATAAGACATCTAACTCGTGATCAGAATGATTCCCCCCTAAGTTATCTCTAAACTTGCCGTCCTTTTCATAAAGCTTCTATCCAAAAAAATTTTTCATTTTTCATATTTTATCTGTTTATCTTCTTGGTATTGGGTTGGAAGGTTTTGCCATTAATCGTGGGCCCTCAAAAAACATAGGAGTTTTGTTGAGAAGGACGGGGACGTCCGGTTTACCCTAATTATAACTCTTTAAGCCTATTTATGTCCTTTAAAACAATAAAATTCTTCTGAAAATCAACTTTAAAAATTTTTTTCTTCGAACCTAGTCGGATGCCGTAAATACTCAACAAATTTAGGTGGTTCGGTAATATTTTTTAAATTCAGTGTGTTTTGAGCCATGCCATTTAAAAATCCCCAATGCCGAAGGGGGGGTTCACGTTTAATATCTCGACTATCAAACGTCCTCCCATTGGGGTGATGTGGTAGCTACGAGAGTGGATTCCAGCTCCGGTGTCATCCTCATCACTTGACAATGGTAACAAATTACAAGGTTCGTCTCCAAATGAAATGGCACAAACCGTCATTAAATTTTTTCTTACTCACTCAAAAAATTTAGGTTGCTGGAACCCCGTTTGTCCTCAGGTGTTCGAGCCTTGTACCGCTAAAGATCTGTAATGCGGGGCGATACCTTTTTATACCTCCGGCTAAAAATTCCCCCGGGTGGTGGTGGGGGGTTTGGTTTTGTTACCCCTTCACTTGATCATGGTTCAAAATTAGAAGGTCTGTATTCCAAAGCACTCGTGTAGCTTTGCCGTGGGACGTTCGTATTCATTTACATAATCACTCAACAAATTTAGGTAGTTAAGGTTGTGGCGTCTCTCGCGTTCTTCTTCTAACATAACTCCTAAGTTCTTTGACGGCCATGATTAATGGCAAAACTTTTCCAACCCAATACCAAGAAGAAAACAGGACAAAAATGCAAATGGGATATATTTTAAAAAAGGATAGAAGGTTTGGTGAGATATGGGAAACGGCAAAAGCCAAAAAAAGAGAAACCCTAAAAGGGAAAAAATCGTTCGAAAAATTTTAAAAAAGGGAAAAAACCAACCCCCAAAAAAATTAATTAACCAAGGAAAAATTTAAAAAAGGTAATATTTAATGGGAAGTTAGATTAGGCAGATAATTAAATAAAATTAAAATAAGTGATCTAGTTGTGCGATCTGACATGCATATTCAGTTTAATTAGTGGCTTATTCTCACTTAAAAAGGGAAATAGTTATTTAGAATTAAGTAAATTGTTTTCTTTAAAAAAAGTTTGGAAAAATCACAAAATGTCTCATCTTTTTGATAATCCCACACCTCTAGCTTTCGCATCCCCCCGACATAACTATCGAAGCAGGATGCCATGAGCCCAAAATATAGAATTCTGGGGAGGTAATGCAGGTGGGTTTGTGTATTACCTGAAATGTATTTTTTTAGGTCAGAAATGTTAAAAAGTTCCCTTTAAACAATAGATAATCAAATAAAGTTCTTGAAACCCAAGTAATCTGTCATGTGCTTACGAAAAAATCATTCGGAAGGGTCAAATTGGTACTAATATTTGGGTCGGTGAGAAAAATGCCACGTTTCGCGCAGCTCAAGGCTGAATTAGCGAAAGCATTTCCGCAATCAAAAAAAAAGAAAAAAATTGGGGGCTCAATTTTTTGCTTCACAGCAGGAAAGAAATCAGGGAACCCACTGACTTTGTTTATGATTTATTAAAATCGGGAAAAGTTTGAGTTAGGGAAATTGCGGGGAAATTTATGGATCACATTTTTTTTTCGACTCGAACCACAATCCCGGACTACGTGGAAATGCGTCCGCAGAACACGGTACAACCTTTGGGAAAAACCAAATTCGAAGAGAGGATTTACAATTGGGGTCACAAAAAAAGTGATAATGTAGAAAGACAGGGCAAAAAAGCGCATAGGGGTCCAAATTTACAACCAGAAACTGGGGCAATTTGAGGTTGGGCGTATACCAAAAAAGGTAGAAAATTTTATGAGAATAAAACCGCAAAGAAAAAAGGTTCGAGAGGAATAGATTTCGAAAGAGATCAGAGATTCAACCAGGGGGGAATTTTGAAATGAGCGAAATGATAATTTTAATAGAGGGATCAGAAATAGGGGGTTTGAGTGAAAAATTTGTCGAGGCGATAGATGGGGGGGATTAAAATTGTAAAAATTAAAGATCAACCTCAAAAAAAAATCGGCAAGAGAAATAACAATTGCTTTCTCCGATATGTATATCCCCGAGAACTTCCCCCCGTTTCTATTTTATTAAATAACACATTTTTGAAAGCCAGGAACCGGGGCAGATAAAACATTTTTATGGGAAAAAGTATAGTATTTTTTTTAAAACAAATTAAAAAACGGAGCCCCCGGTAATAACACACAGGGTGCGTCCAAAACATGGGGATTGTGAAGGGAATATTCCATGACAATTTGAAAGAACTTTGGGCATTTCATGTGTTGACAGATTTGGGAAAAATGCATTCTCGGTATTATTTTAATGGGTCAAAGGGTTATTTTAGATTTGATCAAAATGTTGAAAATTTAAATTCTCTTTTTTGAAAAATAAGGAGATAAAGGAAATTTGGATTGATGGGTCAGGAAGAAATAAATATTGTGGCTATTTTATCGAAAAATCGTAAAATATTGGAAAAAAAGTTAATTGTGCAATAATCAAGGGTTTAGTACTTTCTTGGAACAGTTAATAACAGAACAAAAACATGACCCCGAATTAGGGCATATCTATAGATATTTAGAAAACCCGGAAGATAACTCGGTTAATGCAACGATATGTGAGAATTGGTCCCACGACTTCCGTCTAATTGAAGGCTTGTTATTTTATGCGAAACACGCAACGTCGTTAGGTGAAATGCGGGTATACATTCTAAAATCTTTAAGGAATGAAATAATGAGAAAATTTCATGACAGGCCAATTTCAGGACACTTGGGAAGATTTAAAACGTATCATAAAATTCGGGACGTTTGTTATTTCCCGTACATGAGAAAATTCATTGATCAATATGTCTCTACATGCCATATGTGCCAAGTTAATAACTATAAAAACGCGTTACCAACTGGTCGATTAAATCCAATTATATCAAATTATCCAAATGAGATAGTGACGTTAGATTTGTTAGGCCCGTATCCTATATCGAGAATAAGACGTAATCGCTATATGTTAGTAATAACCGATCATTTCAGCAAATGGGCTGAAATTATACCTCTTAAAAAGGACTCGTCTCGTATAATAGCGGATATTTTTTTGATAACTTTATATCACGTTATGGAGCTCCAATAAAATTAATAAGTGATAATGGTCCCCAATTTATATCCGAAATTTTTGAACATTTAAGTGAAAGATTAGGCATAAGGCATGTGAAGACTGTTGCATATAGGCCACAAGCAAATCGGACTGAAAGAGTTAATCGAGATATAGTGCAAATGATTGAAAATTATGTTAATAATAAACACGATACTTGGGAACAATTCTTACGTGAGTTTGCTTACGCTATTCGTACAGCGGTGAATGAAACAACAAGAAAATCACCTGCTGAATTATTTTTGGGTCGAAAATTGATTACCCCATTTCAAAAATTAGTAATGATTTCAGAGGGTTCGGAATTCAAAGTTCAAAATTTAGAAAAAATATTTAAGGAAGCTAGACTAAGTACGAAAACTAAGCAGGAAAGGTGGGAAATATATTATAATAGACGAAGACGAGATATACAAATTAAGGTAAATGATTGGGTCTTATTAGAGACACACCTTAGTTCAGCAGCAAAAAATATGTGCAAATTTAAAAAAAAGAAGGATAT
>BMAV01007599.1:0-15841 GCA_019973955.1 Trichonephila inaurata madagascariensis
CTTCAATCCATCTAATATTTGGTCTGCCCTTTCATTGTGTCCAATTGGTTGTGCATTGAAGACTTTTTTAGTGGGGCGGTCATACTTTATTTTGATAATTTGAACTGTCCATTTAATTTGTTGTATATTGATGAAGTTCAAAAGGTCAGATTCCTTATATGATTGATGGAGCTGTAAATTTGATCTCCATTGGGCGAATGATGAATTTCATCAACACTTTGACGGACTCCGTGATAAAAAAAAGAATCTGACGCCCATAGCCATTCATAAATTAATTGCTTTTTCAGTTTCACTATGAGTCCGACTTTATTCTTTTTTACAATAAACTAATTACGTTTAAAATGACAATGGATAATTTTAGTAAAGATGTTTTATTTTTACTGAAAATTATTTAAGCTATTGTTTGAGAGCATTTGTATTTATTACATTATTTGACATCAACATTTAAGTAAAACTTTATATTGTCTACTGAAGTATTCAATTATCTTTCTTCTTTCTTTTTTATGAGACTCAAATTATTTTTGTCAAAATATCAATAAACTTGTACAAAGTACAACATTGTACAGTTATAACTAAATTTCTATCAAAAATATTTTGACATCAAAAATAGGCTTATATTAAAAAGAGAAAAATTTTAGTGGTATATATAAAATACATTGAAATGTGTAAATCACAGACTATTCATTCGGATTATAATTTAATTATTGTTCGTCCATTAACATTAAGAAAATTTTCTCCCTGCTGTGATGAAATTTGTATAAAGTATTGAGGGTGTCTCAGTCTTTTAAGGACTGAATTTTGATTAATCTCGTAAAGAATACTGAACTATAATACGGACAAGCTTCTTCTTATATATAGAAAAGGATACATTAATTTAAGAAATAACACCAAATTAGTAACAAAATAGTAAGTTTAAAAACGTGGGGTAAAATTAGAACGCAAAAGAAGTATTTAAAAATCTATCTATCCCACAGACAATCAATAAGATATAGATTTGCGGCAAGGAAATCAGAGACTAAATGCTTTACAATAAAATATGTAGAAGGACAAATGTATCATAGTTCTTTAAGCGATATCGAAAAAATCTCATTATTTCTGAGGCAAATTTTAAAAATTATCTCGTAGAAAGGAAATTTTCTGAGATTTACCAAATTGTTTTAAAAATCTATATTGTCTCAGTTTCGTTTACATACACAATTGTGATTTCACCTATTTATTATAATAATCAATTCATTGTGTCAAATAAATTTCCCTACTTCACAATGCGTTTTTTGAAATACATCTTCAATAAGCAACATTATATTAATATCTGAAAGTTTTTCATTATTGATTTAAAGGAAGAATATTAATATCAAATTAGTACGTCCGTAATTTAAGAAATGGGCATCCTGATTGTCATTCAATGCACTACATGCAATTTATTGCACCTTTAAGCAAATTTATAATTCTTTAATAATTTCTCACAAATGAAAGTAAAAACTCGTTAGATTATAATAATTAGCCATAATATGGAAATAAATGCATTGAAGACTTTTCCTTTTCAGTGTTTCATTTCAATGTAGCAGCTCCAAGATGTGGACAGCAAGGTGGGCCCGTACAAGTGCCCATCTTCCACCGAGATCCGCAGGCTGTGGAGGCAGAGGACATCGCAAACAAAATAGCGTCGTTGTCTCTCAACTCAGACAAATAGATGTAGAATGGTACGGAATATCTCGATATTACTGATATGAAAATAATTTACAGTTATATAAAGAAACTAGATTTCAAAAGTTGCCTTTTTTATTTCTCTATTCAATTTTAATCTTGACAACTGTTTAGAGTTTGGTCGTTTCCTTCATTGAATACAATAGAGTTCCAATACAAGATAGAATAAGGTTTAAAAATATCTTTTGGAAAACTAAAATCTGATTTTTTTGACAATTTGTGTGAGATTTTTACATTTTTAAATTGTATAGATTTTAACCTTTCTAAAAACACCTTACTTTAACCTCTAGGGTAATTAGCCCTTAAAACCTATTTTTAAATAATCGTTGAAACTGGGCCACGCCCATTTGAATGGCGAAAAATGTAAACAAAATATTTCGCTTTTGCTTAAATTTGAATGTCTGATATAAACCAAAACATTTATCTTTTATTGTAAATTAAGCCTTTTATTTTTTTTCATTTCCCAATCGATTAGAAGCCTCACTGTATACATTAAAATTAATTTATCTCAAAATGTAAATTTTGATGTTCGATGTACTTTTTCTCAGAAACTGCTGTTCACAGGTATGCTGAAATGAGCTTTTTTGTAAAAAAACTCGAAAAGTCCATTTTTTTACAAATTTTTTTATGTGAAAAATGGGTCGAATTTCACTATGTTTGATAAAATATTTTATAAATTATGAAAACATTCAAAATTAGCTAAAAGCTCATTATAGTATAATGAGAAAGGTGTACTTTAATTGTATGAAAAATTTCAAGCATGTACATACAACAGATTTTGAGAAAAGGTACATCGAAAACAACCAATTTAACACATTGCCGTTATATATATAGAGAGAGGTTTCCAACTCATCTTAAAAAAATTTAAGCAAATTATATTACAAGCTCTCGATTTGAGAGGGATAACAAAAAAAAAAACCCTGCAGGAAAAAAGAAATATTCAATTTTGATGTGGAGCAAAGATACTGCTAGTTAACAAATAAATAGATTTGTGAAATTATTAATGCAGTTAAATTCCGATTTAAGAAAGTGTCCCACGTGCTATAAAACAAAATGCAGTGGCACAGACACAAACATACACGATTTGAAACAAAGATTTAACTTTTCATAATTCTACTTTAATATTTTTCCTCTCTGCGAATGTACTGTGTGTAAAAATTAGGAGATACAGTTCAACTATTCTCAACTTCTAAGCTTATTTTCAAAACCGAACTCGGAAAATAAAAATAGGCGTAATAAGTGTTGGCATAGTGTAGCAAGAATCTCTTAACTTTATCCAATTTGAAAAACTGATTAGTTCTACAAGGGGAACAAAAAGGGGAAGGGGTAGAAACATTTCTTTCATGTTGCAACTGCACTGTTTCATATATAGCTTTTAAGAACTAAAAATTTCTAAAAATCTCGGAAGAGTGAACTAAAATTGCACTTAATATACGTTTTTTTCAACTTAATGTATCCGACTACTTTAGGAACCATGATTTTAAAAAAGCGCATAAATGTGTAATTTTCATGACATTTAGTGTCACTTAGATTAGAATACATGTATAAAATTGTTTTAAGGACATTATGACAAAAAAAAATTATTTAAATACAATATTTTGGTAAAACATTAACTTAGAATAACCTTTTTTCCAAATGTTCTCCTTTTGTAAAAAATGCTTCTATTGTATTAATAGTTTGCCTGTGTATAGCTCAGACCTCTGTATAGAGGCTCAACTATGACTTTTGAAAAATTCACATTATTTTCAGAGTTACAACCATTTGAAATAATTATCGGCGTATTTTCTTAAAATTTCTCCCTTCTGTTTTCGTAAAACATGGATAAACCGACTTCCTAGTTATGCATTTCAAAAATTCTAGTTGAGCCTCTGTACAGAGGTCTGAGCTGAATACAGGCAAAATATTAATACAGTAGAAGCATTTTTTACAAAAGGAGAACATTTGGAAAAAAGGTTATTCTAAGTTAATTTTTTGCCAAAATATTGTATTTAAATAATTTTTTTTGTCATAATGTCCTTAAAACAATTTTATACATGTATTCTAATCTAAGCGACACTAAATATCATAAATATTATTCATTTACACGCTTTTGAAAAATCACGGTTCCGAATGTTGTCGGATACCTTAATGAACTTTATTGTATACATTAATTGGTAATTAAATCCTTTTATTTCAGGTCCTTTTTCAAAAGAAGAGAAAAATAAATTAGAGTTTTTTTATGTTGCATTAAATCTACTCAACTGTACTTAATTTGGATGTATCAATAAATACCTAAATTCTTCTGTTTGTATTGTGTTTCTGTTCTTCCACTTGTATTTCATATGTATCCCAGGATAAAAACACACGACAACATTTAAATTTTTTTAAATTCAGTATGGAAGAAATTTTAATAAACATGTTACCTTTGTTTAAAGCAAATCGGTACCCTCCATTCCATACCGGTAAAGTAAATTTGGTCAAATTTGATGTACCTCACAGATAGACTATATTAATTATTTCTTAGTTCATCAAATAAGTATAAATATTTTTAGTTTGCATTGCGTTAAGTTAATCTGATTTTAAAAAGAAAATTTTAAACCTTCGTTTCGGTAAGTTAACTACTTTATTCATACATTAAAATTTTCATAATTTGTAGGTTTCCTATTTTGTAACTGTATAAATGGCATTGATAAAAAAATTCACTTTAAAAGTAGACATTTGCACATCAGAAAATGTAAACATCGGTTAAAGAAAGAGCTGACAGAAAAAAAAACTTTTTTCCGCGTTATTTTGAAGTAATACTGGAGGGAAAAAACTATATAGGTAAGCTAACATAATATTTCAATAAAATCACTTTTACTTTCGTTTCCGAAAGTAGATATTGGTGATTTCAGATTACTTGCAAGTAATAGAAATATGTAATTGCAAATGTCTTAAAACAAAAGAAGTTATATGAAATAAACCTGAAATTGAATGCTGGGATGGTTTGGGGATGCTGAGTTTCTTTAAAAAAAACTTAACTTCAATCTATCTCAGGAGTTACCAACATCAAAATAATGTACAACACAAAATCTTAAATTGGTAAAAAAAAGTTATATAATTCATTTAACTTAAGTTGAAAATTTTCTAAAGCAGATAACTTAAATAAATTTATACTAAGAATAGACTGAAAATGGAAAGAGAAAATAACATTAATATAGATGATGATGATGATGAGTTTGGTGTTTTATGGCGCAAGAGCCAGTTTTGGCTATACTGCGCCAAACATTCATAGGTCTGTGGTCTGGACGGGAAAAAAAGAAATTGGATGACAAGATGGAGGGTCGAAAATAGAGAAAGATCTCTGATGTATCCCGGGGTCGTGACACCCGTGTTTACCAAAGATAGTAAACCCCTTGGGAAAAGGAAAAGATCACTAGGGTACCTCGGGATTGTGACACCGTACCCACCTAAAGAAGGTGAGCCCCCTGAGGGAACGTTAATATAGAAGTAAAATACTTAACTGTCCTTATCCTAACGTTAAAATCTAAGAGATTTTTAATACATTAAAGCACTGTTTCTTAATATTTTGGATTTTCTTTTTAATTTTCTGCTTCAATTCATATGTTCTTTATAAAGTTCCCTGACGAGGACTGAGCAGATCCGGATTCATTTATCAAATAAAAGTTAAGGGAACCAGGACATCATGCGCATTAAAAAAATCGATTTTTCAATTTTGGTATTAAAAAATTGTGCATACTTTTCTGAATCCAAAAATGTATAACACTTATATGTACGTTGATAAAATAACCTTAAACTATGAGAAAAGTAATTGACAAGCACGTAAGAGAACGCTTACAAATGTTTAGTTTTTTCACTTTTTCTCCAAAGCAAACTTTTTTGCTTTTAGGAACACTTTTAAAAAAAACTATTGCACTATAGGGTTCCAAATTTTTTATACTTCTATTTAGGATACTTGTGCATATAATGAACCTGTTATTTTTAATCAAAGTAGTGCATAGTATTTTGAAAAATATTTTTATGTGTGAAAAAGGGAGGGGATAAAAATTTTCAAAATTACAAAATTTTATAACTTTTTTAAGGAAACTATCTTCAAGTTTTACTAAAAAAATAGATTCACTATATTTTGCGTATTGTTTTATACATATGCAAAAAATATTTTACATACATAAGAGAGACAATTTTAAAAAATGGTACCTAAACATAAACATGTGTTATGAGATCTCAAAAATTATGTTCAACTTAAATTAAGCAGAAAAAAAAAAATTTAACAAAAAAAAATGATTTTTTTTTATTTCTACAGAATGATTAAAATATCTTAAAATATAAGCTCTATTGGAAATTTTTTAGGATATATGTCCCATAAACAAAGAGCCTTATTTGTGGCATTTTACTCTTTCGAGCATGTCCTTGTACCCTTAAGAAAACGGTTCTAAAATTATTTTTAATGGTGCTTAACGAGGACTCTGAAGACTGATTCATTAATCAGTTACCAATTAAGTAAAGTACAAATATATATTACTGTAGTTATAATACTACGTTATTTTCTTAAAAAAATGTTCCTTTTTCTTTAACCAGTTGGCAATTTAATAGACAGATTTGTGCATAATTTTAATTAATTTTCCCTGGAGGTGGGGTCACGAGACAAAATACGGAAATCTTTAATTTATACTCAAACATCAAGATCTAAGCATGGACAATTTTCAAAATGTCATTATGTTAAATGAAAAATGCTTTAAAAAGTGTATTATAAAATTTAAACTTTACTTGATTCATATAAATTTATCAATTTGAGTCATTTAAACATGTCCAATTTTCTATATCTATTTAAATTTCTCTATGTTTGAAACTTCAAATACTTCTTTCGTGAAACTTTTGATCATATTTAAATATAAAATACAGGTTTCAAGTGTTTTTTTAATGATTAATTGATATAGGAAAATTCTTTTTCAAAATTTACAATCAATTTTTTATAAAGGGCATTTTTTTGTAAATTTTTTAAATAATTTGTCAAAATAAAATGAAATTTTGATGTGTGAATTTTTTCACCATACATTAAAATTTTGTAAATTTTCAGCGAAATTTGAATTACAGGGAGGATTTTAAATAATAAAATTCATTCTGAGAAAAATATATGCTATAAAAACGAGGAAACATTCAAAAAAAGTACTGGATGAATTATTCCATGAATATATATTTGTTTTGCTCATAATAATTATCTTCCAACACTATGTTTTTGAGTTAAAACAGACTCCTGGTTTTCTGTATTTTCATTTCCCGTGCCCCTTTAAAATTTTTAAGTAATCAAAATAAAGTTTCTCTGGAACTATTTGGTTGACTATTATTTATTGTTATAATCACTGTCTTTTAACACATTTCCTTACTATATCATAAATTCTAAGAACAAATTGTTTTCAATTCTTATGTACACTACGTAATAATAATTTAAAAAAAAAAAAGTCTTTTAACTTCAGGCGACGCAGATCAGTAATTTGACCCTTTTTAAAAGCGGAAATATTTAATCTTCGACCATTAGAGCAACTTCACACATAATTGTTACGGGAAAGATCAATTGTAAAATTCTTCAGCATTATTTATGGATAAATTAACAGTGACAATAAATAAATATAAATCAATGAGATACCGATTCAATCAGGGGTTCTTATATATTTGCATAATTAGTACATACAGCGACTTTTTTTTGGCCACATATCAGCTGCGTTTGAAAGTTAACCCTTCATAGATATTGGTGGAGCATGATCTGCACACAGGTACTTCTTTTTCTTTTCAAAACTATAGTCCTGGAAAAGGTTGAGACCCATTGACTGAATCATTTAAATGATCATCGTTTTGAAACTATTCGAGCACTAGGAGAAGTCTGAGTCACTTTCAAATGGTGAATTACAATAAGTTAATTGTTAAGAAGACACAGAGTACGATTCAATTGACAAAAAATGGTCAAAAAATCAAAATTACTTTTGCTTCAGCCTGAATTATTCTTTGTATACTTTTCTATAGTCTCACAAATTTTGAAGGCTCTAAGTTTAAAAAACGCAGAGTTATGATAACTTTTACGTTCATTTATATTCACATCCCTATGGGAAATCAAAACTTTAAGCTGACTTATCTCAGAAAGATAAAATAACTAGTTCGTCGTCATTTAAAATGCTAATACTTTTTTTCCCAACTATTACTAATAGTAGATGTAACAAAAGTAGGGAATGAATTTTTGAATCAAAGCAATACTTATTTTTTTAAAAAAAATAATTGAATTTGGAATTTTTATGGAATCTTGGTAAGCATTCATAAAGAGAAGAATTTCACAAATAGCTATCATGTTATCAGAAAACCCATACCAACTTTTGTAGTACATAGTTTGATATACTTGTAAATAAAATTCATGAGTGTACATCAATTTTTGTAGGAGGAGTAGTATTTTAAAATCATTTCAAAAATTTGCAGTTTCTTCCTTAAAAAATTAAAAATGGTTAGCTTTTTATTAAATTTTGAGCACAAAATCTGTTTTACGTAATACATACACAGAGAAGACAACCAAAAAAAAATTGAAAATAGATTAAATGTCCTAAGCAAACAAACAAAAAAAAAACCGAACACACATTTATTACTGTATAGATTCAGTTTTTCACTGTATAATTAAAATAGAGCATGGAAATAGCTGCAGAGAGATAAATTAGTTATCAGAGAATCTCAGATCTGAAACTTGATTAAAACAAATATTGTTAAGTAAAGAATTAGTTGCTGCATACTACATCTAATTATTTGATGAAGTGTTGAAGTTTAAAAACTGAGAATTAATTCTGATGTCGATTTTCACATTCTTATAGCTCATAACGTTATCATCCTTGTTACTTCATGATTGCTCAAAATTACGATATTCATCGCTCATGGATCTCGTATTGATTCTAAATGCAATGTTAATAAACAATTAATTAGTTTATGGTGGGCTTAGGATCGCATTAGTTTGAGGTATATTTTAAAATTTTACAACCTTTTATTCAAGTTAACTCAGAATCTTTTACTGTTGTATATAGCTAAGGGGAGTTAATTAGCCCTAATAGTATATACACATCGTTATTGATTGAAGAGAGACAACCGCACGTGTTGTCAACACTTGAAAATGACAATAATGCTCCGTTCAGACAGTAAATTTATGTTCAAGAAATGCTGATAGTCCAAAAAGTAATCCTCACAGCCATAACTCAGACCAACACTATTAATGTTTTACTATTAACTTCCACCATAAACTAGATTCACTTAAACTTAAGTAGTAATCTACATTTGCATGTTTCACGGTTTCTTTTGAGTAAGAGGTTCATAAATCAAACAATTCTCTAAAAGAATTTCACCTGAGTATTAGTAGAAAGATCTGCAGAGAGAACCCGTTACAGATTATGTATTATGAATGTTACGAAACACTGGAATAAGTGTCCAAGAAGTAATAAGATATAATTTTTGATGCAAAAAATAAGTTATACTTTTAAAAAAAGTAGTAGACTTTTTATTTTTTAAAAATGTGTTTTGTAGAAGTTATATAAAAAAACGAGAGCTAAAATGTAAGAAATTGACTACAAAAACAATTATTATAGAATACCGAAGGGGTGTAAATATCAGAAAATGATTACTGATTAGATTTTAGAGAATGAAAAAAAAATATATATATTTCATTGAGAAATCTAACATTAAATGATAATTCATGTTAGAATTTTTTTATTAAAATTCGGAAAGAATTAAATATTTTCCATTCAAGTACTATATCACAATTATACAATTAATCAAAAGGACAAAATACTGTAAGTATTACATTTTAAAATTGTTGAAGAAACATAGAATCTGTTATAATTCTATATAACCTCTTCGAAAAGTCATCTCTGGTACCAGTGCTTGGACATTTTACTTTCATACACAAAACATTGGACGCTAAATCCATCATAAAATTCAAAATGATAATTGAAAATAAATTTTCAGAAGAATAATAAAAAAATAGCTTCGTAATAATGAAAATAAATCACTTATATCTTCTTTTCTTAAAAAAGGAGTATGTCTACTTCAGTAAAATATGTTAACCTCTCTTCCTGTTCTTTTATTTTTCCTTCAACAATTTTTGATAAGTTGTGCTAAATGAACAATCTTTCGAGTTGACTAATTTCTCAAAGACTAAAAGTTTATAAAAAGTTATAGACAGCTGAATTAATTAAAAAATTTTATAGCAAGCTCTTTTTTCTACACGTTAATACAAAATTTTGAAAAAGTTATTGTTAGAATTAGTTATTGTTAACATTTAAATACATTATGTATATTCAGCATTATTTTTCACATTTAAAAGAAAAATTATTGGTTTTTGTTCCTTGGAGACTTCTTATATAATTTTAGCAGAAAAAAAGCGATCAATATACACATCTTTATCTGATTCTAATATATAAACTGTTGATATAAACTTAAGAGGTAAAGTAGATTATTTCATAATTTTATTGTTATAAAAGTAAAATATGGTGTAAATTTTTCTCTAACATATGAAAAAGGGATTACGTGATACGCTACACTAAATTAAACCATGCTTAATTTTTCTGGCATTCAATCAATTTAAAACTATAAAAAATATTTAATTTTATTTACTTGGAAACCATGTAAAATTGTTCTTTGAAACAACTTTTTTAAAGTTATTTAAAGTGAGGCAAGATAATAAATCAGTAAAAGTTTCAGTTAATGCTGTAAAAAACATGAATTTTGCAGAAGAAAAAATATATATATAAATCTATTCCTATAAAATTGTCTGAATCATTTACAATTTTCATTCGTATATTGTTTCGAGATTTTAAAAGTGGATCTGGTAATATTTTTAATTCCATCTGTATGCATATTTACATATCAAAAGATAAGTAAAATGCATCAGTCAAAATACTTATGATCACGAAATATTACACGGTGACTGTACTGTAAAGTAGTATGGACTGTACTGTACACGGATACTGTAAAGTAGCACATTTGTGTAGCCCTGATCTTAAATTACCCGGCTACAGTTTCATTTTTTTTAACATAAACCTTTACCGTACTTTTGTAATCAACCTGATCACACCAGTGGAAAATAATAGTAATTACAAATCATTTTTTTATTAAGGTATTATTTTATTTTTAATTTTTGTTTATATATATATATGTGTGTGTGTGTGTAAACTCTCATTTATTACACAAAAGCGAAGAAACTAAAAATGGATTTGTAAAACGACATAGACGAGAGTAAAATCTAACGGAAACGTTATAAAATAGGAGATAAAGAGGAAATCTGCGTTAAGGTATCCAACTACCCTAAAATAGTAAATTTTGCCACAAATTGTCAATTTTTTATGATTTCATTTTATAGGCCATTTTATTATCTTTATAAAAATACCAAGTTTATTATTTTCTGTTCACTAGAACAAAAGCTATAAGTGTTTTAGTAAAATCAGATGCCACTACTTTAAGCTAGATGTCATACTTTAAAATGCGCTAGACTCGAAATGTGTGTTTTTTTGAAAATGCTCAAACGGGGACAGCGATTGCACAAAAAGTTTTGAAAATAATTAACTGAAATTCTTTGTGTGTGCAGTAATAGTAGAAGTGTTTTAACCTTCAGATTTATCAATCACTGTTTTATTGTAAAATTTACAATTCCTAATCACAGTGTTTTTAATCAATTTCTTATAATAGCAAAGACAAAGTGCTCCAGTTTTTGCAAAAAATAAAATATATTTTATCCTGAAGGTCATTTCAAAAATGAATATCAAATCAACACATCAAAAATGAAAAATTGAAAATATATTCATAAGCTTTTTGTACAGAGTGCCCCGTTTAAGTAATTTTTTAGTAAATTTTTACCAGTTTTTTTTTCCATTTTAGTAATAATAATTTATTTTTCTTTTCTTAGTTTCAGAATATATTTCTTAAAATGTATCAATAAATCTATAAACCACAAAAAAATCCCAATATCTTCATTTTTTAGAAAAAAAGTTGTCGCAGTAGTCGGATACCTTAAATAAAAAGCAAGAATATCTAAGGTAACTGACTTTATATAATTATGAAAAAGATTAAATGGTAGAGGAATTAACAGGGAAAAGTTTCTAAGGATATACTGCATTTTAATTAAAATAAAATATTTATTGGAAGAACCTTTTTATGAAAAATATTATTGATATTCATGAATATGTTCAAAAATTAAAAGAAAATTACTGAAAACAAGTGTAAAAAGTATTTAAATTAAATTAATAAGATTTTCGTCTACAAAGTATTTTCTATAGAATATCCTTAAAAAACTCGTTCAAACAAAAACTCACTATTCTTTCAGATATATAAATATCAATTCTCAAGCACCAATAATGTCCAATTAAAGTCTTCAAAACTAAGTGAAGTTTTTTCGTTAACAGAGTTTCCAGAAAAATTTAACTTCTCTGTATTTTTCAATTTATTTAGCTGATGAGCATGAAAGGTTTTTATTTGCTCTCTTCATAAAAGGGATTTCTCTAGTCAGCTATTAAACTGTTTCGAAAAAAGGGACTACTATAAAATTTTCTTTTGTTATTTTTCTATCAACTGATACTAATTCTTTTAATCTAATTCTTCTAAGTAATCCTTCATTATCAATATTTCGAGTTTTGGGAAGAAACATACCAATTTGCTTCAAAAATTTAAAACTTCAATATGTGATCATGATTCTTTGAACTTGAAGTTTATCGTTAGACTACACAAAGTATGACGAATTTTGTAGTAAATTTTTTTTAAATATTCTTCTACATATTTACTTAGCTAGGAAATAAAACATTTGGGTCATTTCAATGCAGTGGCGCACACAAGGGGGAAGTCCTAGGGGTCCGGACACCCCCCAAAGCCCTTGATTTTTTTTCCAATTGATTATAATTCTAAGTATATAGTACATAAAATTTAATTAAGTATCTGTTATTAATAATTAATTTTATTAATTAATGCTAATTATTTATTCAATAATTAGTTTTTAACTGTTTTTTGTTCCCGAAAATCGACAAAATCAAAAGGAGGTTTAAATTTAGGTGAGCCGCAAAAAATAAATAAACATTCGTAGAAACGTAAGTTTATTTCGAATAATTCATTATAATAAACATAAATAAAAGAACAAGACAAATTTAATGTTTACTTCTTGACACTTGACATCTCTTCTCTGCTAGTATTTTCCTTATTTCTGAGAAATTTTGGTGTTTTATTGTATATTATTATTTGCCTATATACTGGGCGGGCTGCACGAGGCCCGCGGGCCACGAGTTGACACCCCGGATGTAAAGAATACGCCTGAACGCACACTCTCCAGAGAAGTTTCAGTTGGTTTGAACATTTAGGGATCCACCAAATAAAATAAAAAAAAAAACAAACTTGAAAATAATTTTTCCCTTTCCCAAAATATTTAGTTAGCTATTTTCAATATTTAAAAGCATTTTTATATAAAAGAGCAGAATCTATATTAACGAAAATATCAATGTCTTCCTTTTAATTCCAAATATTTCAGAGGTCATTGTCCTTATAATATCCAGTCTTTATAAATTTTCACGAAATTTACAGAATTATTGACAACGTTCAAGAAAAATATTATATTGGAAAATAAAATGAAAATATGAAATATTCATTGAAATATGAGCATTTAAGGTATCCGACTACGTTCGGAACTGTGATTTTAAAAAAACGCATAAATGGATAATTTTCATGATATTTAGTGTCACTTAGATTAGAATACATGTATAAAATTGTCTTAAGGACATTTTGAATAAAAAAAATTATTTAAATTCAATATTTCGGCAAAAAATTAACTTAGAATAACCTTTTTCTTCAAAGTGTTCTCCTTTTGTGAAAAATGCTTCGATTATAATATGTTGCCAGTATAAAGCTCAGACCTCTGTACAGAGGCTCAACCATGATTTTTGAAAATTTCACCTTATTTTCAGAGTTACAACCCATTGAAATAATTATCGGCGTTTTTTTCTTAAAATTTCTCCCCTCTGTTGTCGTAAGACATGGATAATCCCACTTCTAAGTTATATATTTCAAAAATTCTAGTTGAGCCTCTGTACAAAGGTCTGAGCTATAGACAGGAAAAATATTATTATAATAAAAGCATTTTTTACAAAATTAGAATATTTTGAAAATTGATCATTCTATGTTCATTTTTTGTCAAAATATTGTACTTAAATAATTTTTTATTGTAATACTATTCTTAAAACAATTTTTTATACATTTTCTATTCTAAGTGACACTAAATATAATAAATATTATCCAGTTATACGCTTTTGCAAAGCATGGTTCCGACCTTAAGAGGTTAATTTTTTACTCATAAATTTAATTATACAAAACAAATAATACTTTTACAATTAATTAATTATTCAAAATTATACTTTAAAAATGCAAAACAAATTATTTGATTTTTATTTATTTTTTAATAAATTATTTCACTTGTTCTCTAAACAAGTTACTTTTTGAATATAATTGTGTTATTATGTTATAGATCATCATTAAATGGCACAGAACTGTATCAAATCAAACGCTGGAGGCGAAATTTTACATTACTAGGAAGCGTTTACAGTTTCAGTAAGGCTAAATGAATACTAAAAGTTTTTTCAAGAAAGATTGAGTTCATTTTGATTTTATGTTTGAAAAAGGTTACTTCGAAGCTTGATTCCATTAAAATAATATAGGTGTTACTTCAAAAATATTGACAACACTGGAATTTTGTGGGTCCTATTTTGAATACCGTAAAATCCGGCGTATAACGCGCACCTATACTTTCAAGTTGCATTTTTTAATTTATAGGTACATTCGCCGTATAACGCGCACCCCCTTTTTTACGAAGAAATCTGAAATATTAATATAGAATGCTCTTGTGTTTTGAAGCCATTTATTCGAGGTATTGTCCCAGACTTGTAAAAAAATAGTATACTTCTAGAACTACAACTCATTTAGTTCATAAGTCATGCCATTTCTTTTAAATAAACAGTATTTCGATATGTGTAAAAATAATTTTTTTATATGCTTATTTCTTTTGTTATTATTTAAGGCTGTCGCTTTCATACCCGGCGTATAACGCGCACCTTTAAATTCGGATCTTATTTTTTGTATTAAAAGTGCGCGTTATACGCCGGATTTTACGATAAATAGAGTTTTATGTTTAACAGAGATAAAGTTCAAATTTTTGAGATACTTATTTAAGGTATCCGACTACCCTAAAATCATGATTTTTTTAAAAAAAATGACAATTTTTTTATGATTTTATTTTATAGACCATCTTATTAGCTTTATAAAAATAGCAAGTGTTTTATTTTCCATTCACTAGAATAAAACTACAAGTGTTTTAGTAAAAGCAGATGCCATAACTTTACGTAAGATGTCAAACTTTAAAATGCGTTTTACTCACTGTTTTTTTAAGCAATTTCATGTAACTAAGATAAAGTGCTCTAGTTTTTATGAAAATTAAAATATCTGTTATCTAAAGATCATTTCAAAAAAGAATACCAAAGTAATACATCAAAATTTGAAAAATTGAGAATTTGTTTATTTACTATTTGTACAGAGTGGGCCCTGTTTATTTAATTTTTTGTCAATTTTTACCCATTTTTTCCCATTTTAGTAGTAATAATTTGTTTTCTTCTTCATTTTAGCCTTTTTTCTTAAAATGTACTAACTAAATCTAAAAACCACAAAAAAAAAATCTCTCTATGTCCATTTTTTTTTTTAAAAAAAAGTTGTCGCGAGTAGTCGGATACCTTAAGATTCAATTTTAAGTAGCATTTTACGTATAAGTATTATTCCATTTTCTTCAAATAAGAATATAAAAATTCAATTAAAATACGTTTACAATAGCAATTGGCAAACATGAATTCTATTGGATTAATATTATATACAAGAATTTAGAAAGAGAATTTTAAAAGATAAAATGGATTTTTTCTCTTACTTTTTCTTCTTCGAAAATAAAGAAGGCAAAAAATATTTAAATACAATATTTATCGTTCCGAATGAGTTATTTGCAATGCAATAACATCCTTTTTACTGAGTTACACAAAGAAGTGCGTCTTTTTCCTTTTTTATTTTTCAAAGATGGCAAAATGGGGGAAAAAAGATCACAAGAGAAACAAAAAAAAAAAAAAAAAAA
>BMAV01007599.1:20841-33342 GCA_019973955.1 Trichonephila inaurata madagascariensis
TTAAAATGTATTTGAGTAATTCTGTTAATGGCTTGTTATTTTGAATAAACTACCTTTGTCAAAAGGGCAGTTAAAAAAAAGTTCAATTTTACTCTTAAGGTTTCTTTCTTTTATCAGTAATCAGCTAAGATTTTTTAAAATCTTACTTGTAGTTTCTCTATTCATTTTATTCTTTTAATAATTTTTTTCTGTCATTTCTTGGCAGAATTTTTATAGTACTTCAGCCAAAAAAGGGGTATGGGTAAGCTTCCATTTTTGCTCATTTAAATCAGTTTTGCAAAATACATCTACGTTTAGATTATTCAAATATTACTCGTACATTTTTAAACATTGATAAATATGTTACATCTCTTTAAGCATAAAATCACGGATTACTCACAAATTATGGATTATTAGTTGTTTTTGGACTGGATTAAACTTGAAATTCATTTTGAAAGTGTAAAACTATTAAAAAACTGTTGTCTTCAAAATTTTATTAGGTCGGTTCATTATTGATTATTTTTTTAATGAACACGCAGTTTCGTTCATATGAACAACCACTTTCATGTGAATATTATAATGTATAATAAACAATATGTATAATTGTTTTAGTGTTACAGTCATAGGTACAATTCTTAAGAATGCAGTGATAGAAATTCTTGTGTCTAATTTGAGCAGCTCATTAATATATATTGAATCACTGTCTGTGTGAAAATTAAAAGCAGAATAAAGGTCAAAATTAATTAATGTATACGACCACCCTAAATTCATGATTTAAAAAAAAATTATGATTCTATTTTATAGGCCATTTTATTAGCTTTGAAAAAAAATACCAAGTTTTTTTATTTTCTATTCACTAGAACAAAAACTACACAAGTGTTTTAGTAAAAGCAGATGCCATAACTTTACATAAGACGACGGGCATTAAAATGCATTTTACTCGAAATGCGTTCTTTTGGAAATGCTCAAACTGGGACAGCGATTGCTCAAAGAGTTTTTAAAATAATTTGCTGAAATTTTTTGTGATGTTTTGTATAATAGTAGAAGTGTTCAGAAGAAGAAGTACCTTCAGATTTATCAATCATCGTTTTATTAAAAAATTTACAGTTATTTATGTGTATACAAGCACTGTTTTTTTAAGCAATTTCATATAATAACTAAGATAAAGTACTCTGGTTTTGTTAAAAATTAAAATATCTCTTATCCTGAAGGTCATTTCAAAAAGGAATAGCAAATTAATACATTAAAAATGAAAAATCGAGAATTTGTTCATTTATTATTTGTACAGAGTCTGACCCGTTTACGTAATTTTTTGTCAACTTTTACCCCTTTTTCCCCATTTTAGTAGTAATAATGTCTCGAAATGCCCCATTTTAGTAGTAACTAGAAATGTGTTTTTTTGGAAAAGCTCAAACGGGGACAGCGATTGCTCAAAAAGTTTTTAAAATAATTTGCTGAAATTTTTTGTGATGTTTTGTATAATAGTAGAAGTGTTTTAACCTTCAGATTTATCAATCATTGTTTTATTAAAAAATTTACAGTTATTTATCTGTATATAATCACTGTTTTTTAAGCAACTTCATATAATAACTAAGATAAAGTGCTCTAGTTTTTATAAAAATTAAAATATTTCTTATCCTGAAGGTCATTTCAAAAAGGAATAGCAAATTAATACATTAAAAATGAAAAAAATCGAGAATTTGTTCATTTATTATTTGTACAGAGCGGGCCCCGTTTACGTAATTTTTTGTCAACATTTACCCATTTTTTCCATTTTAATAGTAATAATTTATTTTTTTCTTATTAATTTTAGCTTTTTTTTTCTTAAAATGTACTAAATAATTCTAAAAATCACAAAAAAATTTCCAAATCTTCATTTTTTTTTTTTAAAAAAAAATTGTCGCATATCTTAAATGTAATTTTTTTAAGGAAAATTCCCTCAGCTCTTATTATTGAAACAATTGTTCTCGTGATGTATATAAAATGATAACAGTATCCTCTAGTCATTAATTGATTCCATAGAACATAGGATCGTTCCTTTATTGCCAAGACGACTTTGTGCACAATGGAGAGTTTAGAATGTGACAAACCAAAATAAGAATAGCGAGACATCTATCAAAAGTTCTCAGGCAGTCGAAGGGCAGCTGGTGAACCGTTAACATTAGCAATAGAGTTCGCAATCCCGGGTTATATTTTCAATCACGGGATTTCAGGATTTCATTATCCAAATCCCGAGATTGGTCCCGGGATTAGGCTTGGACTATTTATTAAAAATACTTACACATTAGCATAGTTGAAAAATTGCATAATAAAACTGAAAATATAATTAAAAATTCGTTTAATATTTATTTTAATGAAACAAATAAAAAAACTTAATTCATCATAAAAAACAAATAAAAATGGTACATAATGCAATTTAAAAAAAAAACAAACATTTCTCCATTTCTTGTGTTTCTGTATATAAGCTTTAAAAAGCATAGCTCGTCCAGCGTTTCATCGTGCAAACGGTTTCTTATTATTTTTAAATATTATCCTGCCGAAGTTCGCTCAGATTCTATAGTAGTAGGTGTTATCTTCATTAAATAGGATATGTTCTTCTCCAGTAGTCACCACGTCTCCATCCATTTTTTTAAAAAAAAGACATTTCTTTTTGAATTTTCGATGCCAGTGTCTCAAATCTAATAAACTGCATTTTTGCGCATACCCCTCTTTGATAACTTTATCTAGTTCTTCTGCTACACATAATGGTTTTTGTGTGTAAATTGATCCAGTTATTGAATCAGAATGGGAATCAATTTCTGTTACCTTATTTGAAATAGAAGACCCAGTTTAATGAGTTGTTAGTAATGCAGTGTTTCTCAAACTGTGGGGGGCGGGAGCATATCGAAAATAAAAGATTTAAAAAATAATTAATTTAACTGGAATGAATTAAAACTAAATACTTTCAGACATAATAAAAAATTCACTTTTACTCTGATATAATTTATATAGGCGATATAAGTCCTCTCTCTCTCAAAAATGAAAACTTCTTCAATACCTAATTAACTCTACCTTTGATCCAAAAAACCAAATAAAAAAACATTTATTTGATTTGCTGTAATCTCATGATGAGTGATTTTTACCAGTCTTTCAGAGAAAAAACAAAATCCCCGACCCAGAATCGAAAAAATTTAGGAACATAAAAAATTCATCACTCTGATTATTTTTGAAATACTGCACATTATAGCTGTAATCTGTTTTTGCTGATAATCTGTTTGACCTTCTAAGTTATTGGTACAGTTAGTTATGATCCCTCTCTAATGTGTTCGTTTCTCATTTAGGGAAGTTGTAAGTAAAGTATATCTCTGTTGCGCTTTTTTCCATGCAAAAGAGTTTTATGATATTTGGAAAACCACGGAGAGCACTTTGAGGGATTACTTGGTCAAGACATATTTTTATGAGTATTCTCAAGCATATAAAGCATAATGAAAAACGTTTTACACAATTTTTTTAGCAGTAATATAAATATAATTTAAACCCGGAAGTGGTCGCGCGGGACACACAGATCACAAACGTTAATTTTGGCAAAACTGTTTATTTGTTACCAAAGAAAAATTGAAAAGTTCTTGAAAGTAGGTAAGTTTACTTTCTCTTAATTAAATTATTCACTGGAATCACGATTTGTATCGTGTACAATAAAATAATTATAAAAAAAAAAGGATTGGGGTGACTCAATCACCCCGCGTGAGCATTAACGCTAGTATCGAGTGTGTGTCTGCCCCCGGGATAAAACATTTTGAAGTCTTCTCGCTTTAAATATGAAAAATAACACTGGTATTCTTCATTGGAATTTTATATTATTTTTCATTGTTTAACATTAATTCTAAATGCTAATTCTGTGAGGCTTAAAATTACAGTTCGCTTAAAACTAATTATAATATGAGCAATCATTTTAAGACATCATTTTACATTTTCGTAAACATTGTCGCGCATTTGGGTTTACTCTCCTGACAATTCAGCTATTTATCAAGAATGTTTGTTTTTTTAAAAAATGAACTCGTTTGAAGAGCAGGTATTTCAGACAGTATAATTTTAGTGTATCAGTGCTGCACAAGGTATTTTATAACTAATTTATTAATACTAAATTAAGAGCAAGTTTAATAAGTATTAGCGACTTCCATGGGCTTGTCTTGCAGAGGAAAGTTTTTCAAAGGAAGGTTTACGATTAGAAATTGACACTGAGTACATTTTCTATATTTGGCTGAGATCTATATTTTGTCTTGAAAGTAGCCACCTCATTTTACAATCTGTTCCAATTTAAAAATTCGAGAAAAAAAATAAATTAAATATATATTACTTAAAAGTTACATACTTAAAATTTAATATATTATCTTATTAATTTGTACGGTTTATAATTAAGATCGTTTTGTAGCTTTAGCGTCAAAGTGCATTATTATTGCATTCAATACATTATTATTGTATAAGGGGGGCGCGATAAAAATTATGATTGAAAAGTGGGTCACCAGTATTGAAAGTTTGAGAAGCACTGTAGTAATGCAATGGGATTTGAAGTGTCTCAAGAAATTCTGTCAAGCAGGTCCGCTTTAATTATAGGAATTTAATTGAAGAAAGCACTGTGACAAAAAATCTATTCTTGAGATTCTTTTATATTTTTGTGTAAGTATTTCAGTGAGCCACTTAGATCTGAACGACGTTCACCCATTCGGAAAAAGAGAGCTGCATATATTTTTTACTCATAGCACTTATAATTGTACTAAAAAATTCTATGTAAATATTTCATAAACAAAATATAAATTTTCTAAGAATTAATTCTTGGAAAATTTTGATGAGAAAAAAATTATAAAACATAATTTGGACAAAAATTAGATCCCGGGATTGGTTAAATGGGAGTTTGGGATTGGAAAAGCACTGGGATCCCGTGGCTGCAAACCGTAATTTGAAAGTAAATTATGTACACGTTAAATAACTTTCCTTGTACTCCAAATGATACATTTGTCATTGAAATCTTAATTTTTTTTTTCTTCGTACATCTAAATGTTCAAAGTTTTTCTCTTTCTACATCTCAATGTCTGATTAAAATCCTTTAAAGATTTTGGCATCTGATTGTTTCCCACAAAATGTTACTCAAGAGTTGGGTAGCGATGTTTATGTGCCTTTCGG
This sequence comes from Trichonephila inaurata madagascariensis, assembly GCA_019973955.1. NCBI lineage: Eukaryota > Metazoa > Arthropoda > Arachnida > Araneae > Nephilidae > Trichonephila > Trichonephila inaurata. The sequence continues at coordinate 25,981 of BMAV01007599.1, forward strand.
ATCGGTTTCCTCAGAAAATTAGGTAAACTCTTACCTCAGGTTTGTTAAATAACATATATAGAACCTCAACTCATTCTGTAATGAAGAAATTCTTCATCACAAACGCATGAAAAAGTCCACTATTAGTTTTTTTTCTTGAAATATGGAGACAAAATTTAATGTTTGAAAAATAGCGTCAAGATAATGTCCGGAAAATTTTGTTTACATTGCAACATATCTTTTGAAATGTGAATGTTTTTGCAGTTAAAAAATGCAAGGTTTTAAGTTTTCAATTATTGCATAATTTGAAGAATATATATATGTTGCTATTACTCTGCAATCACTTGAATTATTATTGCACTATATGTTGAGAAATTTATGAACTTCAAAGCATTTCAATTTTTAAGACATTAAGAACTAAATCAAGGCAATACTTCAGCGATATATCCTGAACTCTCTATAGCTGACGAGTAAATATGCGATTTATTATTTAAATTTCGTTGCTGCTCTTAGGATTCTTTTCAGTACATTTAGTATAAATTTCAGACCAAAAAATTGAAACTGGATGGTATCAGTAAATCAGTTCCTTTAAATTATATTGGATTAAAATCTCGAAGGTCCATTTTGCCCTAAATTTAATAACAATATAACTTTTAATTTATAAAAATAATTATAAGTGGGATCAGAGCTTGATAATTTGTTTCCCAAAGTAGTTGTATAATTTGAAGAATGTGTACCTGTGACTATTATATACTGTCGAGTGTAGTGGTCTTCAAATTGTATTCCACGAAACTTAAAGGTTCTACGAGGCATACCCAGATGTGTGTGTGTTCCAGAAGTCACAATAAAAATATATATAAGAGAATTGTAATTGTGTTTGCGAAATTTATTCATGTTCTTTGGAAACTTTTTACAACCATAATTATCTAAAACTCATCTCAGTCATTAAAACTAAAAATTTTATTTATACATAATAACTTTATTTAGTAATCCTTTTTTAGCTTTTGCGATAATGTGTAATAAAATAATGTTTAAACGTTTTTTCTTCATATGAATTACCTATTAGACTGTAAAAATTCTAGTGTTTGCTATCCTTCCGATTCCATGAAATAATTTTATACTTGTTGGTACAATGTTTTGCAAAAATAAATACCGTAAAATCTGGCGTATAACGCGCACTTTTAACTCAAAAAATAAGATCGAAATTTAGGGGTGCGCGTTATATGCCGGGTATAAAAATGAGAGCTTTAAAAAAATGAGTATTAAAAAAATTAAGACTTATATATATACATCGAAATACTGTTTATTTTAAAGAAATAACATACCTTATGAACTTTCATTGTTGGATAACATGAAAAGGTCTGCATATTCGTCTTCCGTTATATCTTCAGGCACATCATCGAAATCTGCATCATTTTCACAATCACTGTTACTCTCCTCTATAAATAAATAATCATCTTCTGTTCCATCTAGACTGTTAGATATACTACATTTTTTAAATGACTTTTGAATTAAGTCAGGTTTAATTTCATTCCATGCTTTTATTATCCACTCGCACACTATTTCCAGACTGGCATGACGCATTTGTCCTCCTTTCGTAAATGATTTTTCTCCTTCTAGCATCCATGTATTCCACTGTCGTTTTAAATTTTGTTTGAAAGGTTTATTGATGCACACATCTAATGGTTGAACTAATGACGTCAATCCGCCAGGAATAACTGCTATATCTGTATTGCACTCAGTGAGCAATTTTTTCGTATTATCTGTTAGATGGGATCTGAACATATCCCAAACTAATAGACTTTGTGGATTCCGTAAGGCCCCTGGACGCCTTTGCCAAATATTTTTTATCCACAATTTCACACCATTTTCATCCATCCACCCTTTTTCGTGTACATGAATAAAAACACCTTTCGGGAAATTAGATTTTGGCACTGTTTTTCTTTTAAAAATAACCATGGGTTTTAATTTAGTGCCGTCCGCTAAGCAGGAGAGCACTACTGTAAAATGAGATTTTTCGTGTCCTGTTGTTTTTATGTGAATCGTTTTTGTTCCTTTCATATCTATAGTTTTATTTCCTATCATGTCAAACGTTACTGGAGTTTCATACATGTTTCCAATATGTGACAGTAAATATTTCTTTTGCTTTCGTAACCCAATGACATACTTCTGCAAACTTATCAATTTGCTATCCAAGTGTTTTGGAAGCATTTGTGAAACTTTTGTTTTTTCTCGCAGAACTAAATTATTGCTTGCCATAAATCGGCTACACCAACTGAAAGTTGCTTTTAAATTTTTTACTTTCATTTGCATTCTTTTTTGACCATTTTAAGGCGAATAAACGTACACTGTTTCTTGTTACAATCAATCCATTCTGGCGATTTTCTAGGACCCAATTCGCAACACTTTCTTCTAGAATAGGCCATTTCGTTACTCCTTTACGAAAAGCACATTTCATCTTTGGCATGTTAATTATTGTCATTTCGTTTTTTTCCACTCCCTTTGCTTCGTTTACCAGGACCCATTTTTACTGCTCGCTGTTTGAAGCGTATTCATTATTATTCATAGTATTCGTAGTATTAAATATACTACAGACAGCGAGCGTAATAAGTCTCAGGCTTGTTCTAATTTATTTCAAAATTAATCGTCCGTCTCGTACATCACACGAAAGGGGAAAAAGGAATCAATGTTTATAGAAAAGCGTGGGAAAAATCCAACCATGGCACCGATTTGGTCTCCCCCCCCCTTCTTGCGCTTAAGAGGATTGTATAATTCTAAAAGTATACTATTTTTTCAAAAGAGAGTCTGGAATGATTCATCCAATAAATAATGACTTCAAAACATACGAAAAATTGCACACGTACATTTTAAGTTTTTTTCGTAAAAAAGGGGGTGCGCGTTATACGGCGAATATACCTAAAAATTAAAAAATACAGCTTGAAAGTATAGGTGCGCGTTATACGCCGGATTTTACGGTAGTTTTTTAATGAAAAAAGCACCTCTTTTTTGTTTGTCGAAAAGAAATACCTGAAATGGAGGAGAGGGAACAAGTTACGGATATATCAACAGATCCGAAAATAAAATCTAATTCTGTGCAGGACAACTACTAAATTTTAGGCTGTGAATTTATGCAAAATGCAAAGGATTTCTCACGCATCTATAAACATTTTAGTGCCATACAGAGCATTGTATGTAAGTGAAAAATATTTCTCAACGTGTGTGAGTCATACAAAATTAAAATTAAATTAAAAAAACTAAAATAAATTAAATGCAGATTAAAAAATGCGATTGCTGTTAATTTTAATATAACTCGACCAAAAAAAAAAAAAAAAAAAACAAGCATATATCCCAAGTACTTTTTGTAATACATGCGTAGTTGAACTTTGGATCACATAAATCATTATTACTAATTTGTCAGTAAATTGTATTAAAATTACATTAAAAGTTTTTGATAACAAATGCAATACTTTTCTTTTTTATTGTCGTTACATAAAGCACCTATAACATATCGATCAACTTAAGATTATTAGATGATTAAAATTAAGAAATATTGAATTCGACTTTAAATATTATATTAGATACTTTAAGTATTTTAAGATATAATCTAAATGTGGAGTCTGGTTCTCCGAGAAAGTACCTTACAGTTTTAAGGGTTCCTCAAATTGAAAAATTTTGAAGATCACTGCTATAACCATTTTTATAGTTATTGTCGATATATTGAGAAATGTATTGACTTGAAAAAGTTTAAATTTTGCAGACATGGAGAATTGAATGAGGATATTACTTCTGAGACCTATGTAGAATGTTCTACAGCTTACGATTAAGTAAGCAATTAATCCTTTAATTTTTTGTTTGTATGCTTAGAATTATTTTTAATATCTTTCACAAGTGTTATATATCAAAAACTTAACATTTAACTGTTGTAGAGTAAAGTAATTATTTTATTAATATTTCAGAAAAATATGCATATAAAAATATACTTAATAAATACTCGTGCAATTAAATCAGAGGTTCCCAAACTATCTTGTCTCATAAACCCCTTGCCATTTTTTTCGGTTTGGGGTAGACCCCTGTTTAATTAATATTGAATTTTTGCAAATTTATCAACTTAAATGTCTTTTTGACAATTGTTACTACTACTTTAAAAGAACTTAATTTCAAACTGTAATGAAATATATTGTTGAAAATTTAAAAAAAAGGCACATGTTAATTAATTATAAATTAAAAGTTAATTAATAAAAAAATAAAATGACTATTCCATAAAATAACTAAACAACAAACAAATGATTTTAATGGGAGGGATGAATCTGGCTCTACAATAATAAATTTTCAACGTTTGGTACCAATCTTGTCAGATTTAACCTTACATCTCCTGCGCTAGTAGTGTCCAGTTTTTTTTTTTTTATTGGCAACCGTGCTGAAACTCCCTCTCACTAGGAAATGTAATTAAAAACTTTCTCAAGATATTCCATGATTTGGGATAAATAACAGGTTTGTCTTTTTAAAGCCAAAATTTGTGACATCCGTTTCTAAACTTTAAGATCTTCGTTAGTACTTATTCTACTCAGTTCCTATTGTAATTTTAATTCTTTTTCAATATGACCATATGAATCATTTTCCTTCTGTGGCATTACCATAGTCAAAGCATTCTCAAAAATGGTTTCGAAATTTGAACTAAAGGCAGTTAAATGTTGAACGTTGGTAAAACGTCATGACAGATTATCTCTGACAAATTGAGAAAATTCGGGACCTCCAGTATTATACTTTTTTAGCTTAATTCTAAAAAGAAACGCTGAAATGGTTCTTGTTTTGATAAAATTTGTGCTCTCCTCTTGTAAGTGCAAATTTACCTAATTAAATTTAGTATAAATAAATCTGTTAAATAGGTAAAACTGGGGGTTTCCACTTAATTAAATTTTCTTTTAAAACTAAAGTAACGATAGAGTTTAATGAGAGTCACTATCACATACCTCACTTACACCTCACTGACCCCCAAATTATTTTTTCACTGGCGGGGACCCCTTGACGGTCGCAATAGCCCCCCGGGGGTCTATATAGATGTTTTGGGGAATCAGTGCCTTAAATGATAACATTATATAACTTAACTCAGTGGCGCGACAGTCCACGAGGGACAGGGCCTACTGTGCTCAACTCAGTATACACGACCTTGGGCCCTGAGGTGCATGAGCAGATGTTCCGGTCAGGTGGTCAGTCTGATGTGAAACCCCTAGTGTTAAGTTTCCAAGCAAGCTTGATACTCATTTTATCGACCCACTGAAGGGATGAAAGGCCGAGTTCTTATATAACCAGAAATAAATTATTACACAAAGTTAATATGCAGTTTAAAGGTTCTGTGTTTATAAAAGTATAAATCTGTACTGGATTAGACCACAACTACTTTTTAAAGGAAGAGAAATATATTTTTTATTTACAATATATCTTTGTAAATGAGTAATTTACCTGTGAAGTTGGCTTTCGTATGGCAGAAATTATTAGACTTTGGAGTCAGTTCACGCTAACTATAAATATAAAGCTTATATAATACCTAGCTTTTATCTTGAAGTGCATATCTTATTTACATCTTTTGCATTTATTAAATGATTATGAAATTATCATTTAAAACTTGATTGTGTATGATAAATTTGAAAACACTGTATTGCACATAACCCAAATCGCAATTTGGACAATAGAATCTTGTTTCTTTTTATACCTTCTATCCTTTACAGTCTACCTCTTAGAGCAACAAATAATACACTGTCGTAATGGATTAGTTTTCTTCTCTGTTGGGGGAATGGAGTCAACAAAGTGCCTTTTAGACAAGCGGAAAGGTGGCGGGCTGCTCAGCAGAAGTAAGTCTTCTTTTTTGCAGAAAATTCACCGAATGGCACTTTTCAATTTTTTGTAACCAAAAAAAGTATATATGAAAGAATTTGGGAAGGACCGATTATATATACACAGTGTTTTCACCTGCGCCGAACTCAGCTCGGGAAAAACCGGAAAGGGATTAATATTATTTCTTTAGATGTTTTGAATCCTTAGCCTGCTTTTGTAAAAGGGTTATAAATTTGACAGATATGATGGAATTTCTTCCCCTGTCTCAAACTCAGTTCCCCCTCTTTTCTAAGATTATCAATGAACCGTTTTTGTAAAAAGGGAATTATAATCTTGGATAGCTTATCCACTTTAAACTCTCATGTATTTATATTGAGGAATGATCCATTACGTTCATCTAGAACAGGGGTGTCCAACCCAAATAACCTTGGGGGCCACTTCGGAAAAACATAATCTCGCAGGCAGCACATAAAAATGTGTACCTTTATATCGGATTTGGAAACAAAAAAACATTTATTGAAGTGAAAATTTAAAACAGAATGAATTATTATTATTATTTTCATTATTTGTTATGTAAACATAGATAATATAATATAGTTTATATAACATAATAATGCAATGATCAAATAATGTTTAAAATATTACAGTTGCCATTTTCTTGAAAATTACGGTGTTCCATTTGAATTGATCTTTCGTTACTCATTATTGAAATTTGATAGTGCTGTCATTCGCAAACGATTAAGTATACGTTGCCCTTTATCTTAACCGTCCAGAATACTTTTTTTAAGCTTTAAAAACATCTCTGACTGCCTCTTGCTTTTTGGGCACTCCAAACAGAAAAGGAGGAGGAGAAATGAAAGTCGCACACTCAGAGAATCATGTACCATCCATAGCAAAGGATATGCATAATGCAATTCGGAATATATTAAAAAAGTAATTTATTATAGAAAAATCAAATGTAACTGTTTGATAAAATATAAATCTATTTTAATCTAAAGAACATTTCTCTTATCAAAAAGGATTTATTTTAAAACAAGAACTTGTAACAGGCAAATACATTGTAGATTTATGTATACATATATAAATTTCCCCTCAAATAAATTTCAAAATGAAAAAAAAAACTTTAAAAATCTGATATTTAAAATTTTTTTTAAAAGAGTCGGTGGGCCGCAACTTACGTACTGGCGGGCCACATGCGTCCCACGGGCCACGTGTTGGACATCCCTGATTTAGGATATCATGAAGAGTTCTTGAAGTCACTTTTATTGGCAAAAAGTCCAGAGAGCAGTGAATAAGCTGGCCCATATTTGTTTTATCATAACGGTTTTTTCAAGCTTCAGAATAAATCTAATCAACAATCGGGAAACATTTTATTAATTGAGCTGCATTGCCTGAAACAGATGCTTGAAAATAATGTAATTTTTTTGAAGACTTGTCAATTCAAAATTATCTTAAATAGTATAGTACAAAATTTTCTTGAAAAACAGGCAATAAATAAATATTGCTATTAAAAACTTGGAAATCGAATTTGAGTATTTTTATATTGGATTT
>BMAV01007599.1:33742-50535 GCA_019973955.1 Trichonephila inaurata madagascariensis
AAAACCGTTTACTCAAGGAAAGTTAGTTCGTATATTAAATGTGATTTTTAAAGAACATTAGAGAATATGAATGCGTGTGACTTAGAGGAATAACTTATAACTCAGAATGAGTTATGTTATTTCATTCAGAGCACTACGATACTCACCATTGAAGTTATGTGTCAACACAACAGTTTGTTGTCACTGTATTCTTTTAAAAATAAGTTTAGATGATAATTAATACTTATAGCAGTCGTCACAAATATACTAATACCTTGAAAGGAATGATAGGTATCATACCAGAGGTTTCCAAATCTTTTTGCCCTTGACTGGTTTTTCCGTTTGGGGTAGACCACTACTTACCTTAATATTAAATTTTTGCAAATCCATCAACTTAAATGTGTTTTTGACAGCAAGAATAGAACTATTTATATTAAGAGATTTAAATGTTTAACTGTAAAGAAGTATAGTTTTTAAAACTTAAGAAAACACATGCTAATTAATCAAATTAAAATGTAATTAATATACTAGAAATTTTTGGCTAGGAATTTAAGGCACGCCTGTACCAGTCAGTACCAGCGTTGAACTTACTGGCATCCATTCCGAACGCATTTAAAAGTAATGTGTATTGATGTATATGTATATTAGGTATGTTAATACAAAATTTCTTCCCAAATTATTGTATTCTTGATACAAATATTTTTAATTGTAACCCTGTACTATATTGGTGGTTAAAAATTTAAAAACAAGCCATAGAAGTTGACAGCCATATCAAGCTGAATGGTTTGATAAATATAGTGTGAAGGAAAAGAATAAAATGATTATACGTGTAATTTGTCATGAAAAAGTGACTTCACGTACATATAATGTAAAAAGACATTTTGAAACGTTGCATTCTAATCTCGGCATGCCAACAGATAAAGAAAGAAAAATGTATTTTTTACAAAAGAAAAGGAGAATTTTTTTCACAGCAGTGTTAAACAGTTTTTGGGTTCCAAAAAATAACATTACAGCTGCTAGTTCTCAAGTTGCTCTCCACGAGAAACCTCTTTCAGAACAATTTGTAAGAAAAGCGATTTTTTAGAATGCAATCCTACATTGTTTAAAGAAAAAGACTTGATTATAAAGCGTATAAATGAGTTACCAATAAGTCGCAACATAAGTAAGGATTGAGTAATAGAATAAGAAAAAAAATATTTTTTCACAAATACATAACTACTTAAATTATACTGAAATGTATTCAATTGCTTTAGATGAGAGTAATGATGTAAATGATTATGCACAAATAGCAGTTTTTGCTCGGTATTAGTATGGAAATATTATGAAAGAAGAGTTAATAAAGCTAATAACGTTGAAAGGGAAGTGTACCGGTCTTGATATTTTTAAAGAATTTGATGTTGCATTTAAATAAATGGATGTTGACCTTCAGGAAATAGTTTCTGCAACAACAGAGGGTGCACCTAGTATTGAATTTATTCAGTATATCTTAAGCAAAATATTTCACATTCTCTGATTGAATTTCATTGTATAATATACCAGCAAGTTTTATGTGTGAAGCACGGTTTAAAAACATTTTCCAGAGTAATATCTGTTGTAATAAAAATCATAAACTTTATAAACGCAAAAACTCTTTATAAACGGCAATTTGCACAATTCTTAGAGGAAATTGAATCGCAATATTCAGAGATTTTGACCTACAACAACGTGCGATGGCTTAGTTACTAAAAAGTCATTAATCGCTTTGTAGCGTTAATAGAAGAAATCAAGCTATTTTTAATTGAAAAAGACAATAGTTTCAAAGAATTATCCAATATATTAGGTTGTCAAACATGAAATGGAGAAAAGTTCATGTTATTTATTTTAATTACGCATAACCTCTTTTAGACGGCGTATTTTGGCATAGTTTGTTTTTCGCGTGAAAGTACACCTTTTCCTCTTTTTAACGCATATTTCAGTTTGAAAAAAATTAACAGATCATCTTAAGACCTTAATTTTTATTGGAAAAAAATCAAATTCAATCATGTGCATTTTTTGCTCCATTTTATACTTGACAACCTAATACATTGGTTAAATAATTGTTTTTATGTGACATCACACAAGCATTTTAATGAACGAATAAAACTGATGGACTGATTTTTTAACGATGTTTGGAAATACTAAAATATTTATGATGAAACTTGACATCTTTACCAAGGATTTTGAAATGAAAATTATGAAATATTACAAAAAAGTGAAATATTAAATGAAACATTACTTGCAACTTCCTTAATTACAAAAACTTTTTCCAAAACACAAAAATTTTTAAAAACTCCGTTCACATTCAAGAAAATGCAATTAAAAATATATAATGATTATGTAGGAAATAAAATAAACTTTTGAGTAGAGATTCAATGAATTTAAAAGTTAGAAAAGTACATTTTACTTTATTTTATATCCATATAAAATAAAACAGAATTTGAAAAAATTGAGTTAACCTAATTTATGTGGCTGGATATCCATAACCCTTAACTTTCCACTGTTGCATTTCTGCAACATATGATTTGTTTTAATTTAACAGACTCAATATTTTTTTGAATTACCTACAAATCACTTATCTGAGAAAAAAAGATTACTGCAACGAAATATATGCTAATTTTGTCACTAAATGGAAGTACATTTTTTCCAGAAATCACAACAATTATAAAAATCTCTGATGCCTCAAGAACGGTGTTTTTGCTATAAAAAGAATCCATTATATTTTATGCTTCCTCTTGTTTATTGACGAAATAAATTACCAGGTAAGAAATGAAACATTTTATGTTGATTTAAAAGTAATTTTGATTTTCTAATGGAAAAAGTTTGAAAGAAATTTGATTTCAATTACATGTTGCAGGTCTGCAACACTGGTCTTTGGTTACCATTTTGACATGGCCAAAACGCGTATACTAACCCAAGATGAAATTGATAGATATATGAATAATTTGGACGAATTAAGTGGATTAAGTGAGGATAGTCTTGAATATTCCGATGATGATGTTGATTTTTACCTGATTGTGTGTCATCTAATGAAGATTTGGATAGTGACTCTGAAATTAGTATTGGCTAACAAAATACAGTTCAGAATATAAAAAAATCCGATGATGATAATAAATTTGATACAAATATTTCACAGAGAATCTTTTTTTAAATTTAACTTTTAAGAATACTAAAACATTGTCAAAGAATTTTTTATGGAAAAACCAAAACATTTCATTGAATGAAGAAGTAATAAAATTCCATGGAGATGACACGCTACGAAGAGAAATTATGGATTTGGAGTGCAAAAAGTGTTAAGTAGGACTTTGTTACAACAAAATCAATAACTGCTTAAAAATTTTTCATTGTATGTAAAACTAAAGCAATTTATAACAGTGAATAATAAAATCCTCATATAAAAAAAAGTTTTGTAATTTACAGCACTACTGTGCAATGTTACACTTCTGCAACAAACAAAAAAATGACTGAAATTCAATTTAAAACAGCTTAATTTTTTATATATATATTTTTCCCTTTTATTATTACTTGAGAATTAGCTGATATAATTTTTTCACACACATGGAAATCTTAAGAAATGGGAAGTTAAGGGATAATTTAGAAATGCAGTTAGTTTAATTTCGAAGCAGCGTAGTGTGGAAAACAAAATTCAAAGACTTGATTTATGAAGTAGAAGGAAAACTGTGTTAAAGAAGGGCAGATAACATTGATCCCACAGTAAAAATTGAAAATGTTGTACTAAAACGTATGGGATTCTTTACCAAATAATTTTATATCAATGAAAAAACTAGTTAATGCTCTTTTAATGATACTTGGGTCCACATTAGTGGGTGAATTATTGTTTTCTGCAATGAATCTTGTAAAATCTTCTAATAGAAATATACTTGATAGGGAATTAACAGCGAAATGCGTTAAGGAGACCCGACACATCAATAGGAGCCCATGTTAAACCGCGTAAGTTTATGTAATTTTTTCTCAGAAACTCCTACTTCTCATGGATAAAGTTTTTGCAGAAGGTTACGTGAACTATCAATAAAACTTTAACGAAGGGTTTTGTCATTTTGTTAAAAATTAAATTAATTATGAATTTTTTAAAAATTGTCTAATTCCCCCCCCCCTAAATTTTAGTTTAAAAAATCATATTTAAAAATGTTTACTAGATATATCTAATTCCCTCCGTTAAAATGTGTAAACATATTAAAACTCTGCTCACTGTGAAAATTCAAGGATTATGTGATAAGTAGTTTTTGAGAAAAAGGTACAAAAAGTGAAAAATATTACATTTTGAGAAAATCGGCTTTAAAGTAAAAATATGTAATTTTTTAAGCATTTACTTTTTTTAGTACTTTCCAGAAGCATATAAAGCCTTTTTTTTACTCTCTGCTCATACAAAAGACTCTTCTAGTTTTCTTTTTTCTATTATTTTCAACAATTTAGCAATTTTTTTAGGATCTTAAGATGCTTTCATTGGGCTACACGAATACTACGTACATCTATTTTTTTGAATCATGACACACAGTTACAACTTGGTTCTGTATCAAAATGTTTTAAGATCATTAATTTTGCTACATGACTCATATTGAACTGTGAAATAGCCATATTTACCCCTAATTTTAGAGTTTTTAGTTCCATAAATGTAGATCTTGGAACCACTGACCATATGGGGCTATTAACTGACTCATTTGGGTTATGAGTCTTTCCTTGTAAACATTTTCTTAATAACATAAGATCACCACCATCTCTAAAAATTGAATTTATTTAATTCATTATTGTATATAGCACGTGTGTATGTGTTTATGATCATAGTGCCTTCCATTACATTCAGCTTTTGTATTTTGAAAAACTTGAACTGGGCATTTATACCCACGGGACACAGCCCATGTTGAGGGCTCTCGTTTGAAGACAGAAGATGAAAATAAACAACCCAAACAGAAGTTTTCATGCTGTGTAGATCCAGTGGGGTAACGGAAAATAATAGGCCCCCTCGCAATGTCAGATCTTGGGCCCCAAGCCGGATATATATATATATATATATATACACATATATACAAAGAATTGAAAAACCATAACATAATGTACCTTTACACATCAAGTAAAAATTTTTAAATATTAAACTTATAACTGAATATAAAATCAACCTGTGTCTGAGTAAACAAAGTAAATAGCGTTTAACATTAGAGAGTATTTATAGTATTTAAAAAATGGAAAATCTAACAACAGTCGACTGTGATAACCTGGTAACTTAAATAAAAACGATACACTAAGAAAAACACAAACACTGTAAAATAATATTTTCGATTTCAGATCCCTATGATAGAATAAAGGTATCACTTACCAAATTCTTCGTTTATGAATCCCGGGATGAGCTTGACCTTAAATTCGATAAAATTCTAGCATAAATTTTCAAAAAGTAGAAGACACAACTATTGTTACTAATAAGAAAGCATGGACACAAAAAAGAATGCGCTAGCAGTACCACTCAGGTTGAACTACGAAAGTAAATAATTCGTTGGGTTGTTCACGACACACACTGCTAGCTAATATGCAGCACTACACTCAAGAAGTAAATCACAAAAAAAGCGATTGACGACTCGCATTTTTCTTAGAAAAGTCGGTTATTAATTCATCCAATTCAATTTTTCTTGCTTTTTGTTGTTCAATACTTATAAAAGACAAATAGGAGAGCCTCTCTTCTGACATCGTACAACGTAGATAATTTTTATTAATTTTAATTTAGAAAATGACCTTTCCGCCATAGCAGAAGTAACTGGAAGAGTCAAAAACAATAAAACTGCAATACATACATCTGGCAGCAAACCTATTTTGAATCATCAAAAAATTACCTAAATCTTTATCGAATTTAGCTTAGTTAAATCTTCACTATAAAAACTGCTTTTAGAGACATAATTTGATTTGGAACACTAGATAGATCGAGGCTATATACTTTTCATGGCTTCATTATATAAGAGATCATTTGTAGTGCTAACAATATTTTTGGGAGAAAGAAAACTGAATGATTTGTAAATGCCATTCATACTCTCAAAGCGATTTTTTAATTGAGTAGTAATAACATCAACATTGGCCTTAAAAACATCCATCTCAAACAATCGTTCTCTGTCTTGCAGTTTTTCATCAGCATTGAAATCATCGAAAAACTGTCTAACTTTTCTGTGTCTCTTTTTTTCGAACTCCGGGGTGATACCCCATTTTTTAGCCAAACCAATAGCTTCTTCCTTTATATTAGCAAAATTGTTACGAAGATTCTCGATAGAAGTTAAGCTAGAATTTAACATGGTCTTAGCGTTTTCCAAATCTATTTTTGGTGATTGTAATGCTTTTGGAGTTAAATTTATGCTTTGTAAAATTTGACATTGGAAAATTAATATATATATAGCAAAAAAAAAAAAAAAATTGAAACTTTTCCTTATGTTTTTTAATCGCTAAAGTTTCTTGTTTCTCGTCTTGCTTAGTACTGGTTAGTAAAGTATTTGAAAGTACTTTTAAAATCGAAATGTAATTGTAGCGAATTGATATTACAGAGTCAAATCGAGATGACCACCTTGTCGTGCATAATGATTTAATAGTCTGTTGAATGTTCTCGTTATTCTAAACAATTTTCAAATCACTCCACCTTTTAATGCTGAGCCAAAAAAATTTGTAAATTTTTTGACAGAAGTCATAAAATTCTCTTACATGAGGCATGTTATTACATGCATCGTTTAGAATAAGATTGAGGTTGTGTGTTGAACAGTGAACGTAATTTGTTCTTGGTTGTTTGTCCTTAATTAATTTCTGTAATCCCCCATACGCTCCACTCATGTTAGCTGCCTCATCATATCCTTGTCCTCGACACTTCGCCAAATTAATGTCCAGTGCATTTAGAAAATTTAACACATCATTTTCCAAACTTTTTGCAGTCTGATTTGCCGCCTCAATACAGTCTAAGAACGTTTCGTTAATTCTGATATTATCTGGCTCATTATTATCATTAACATCAGTGGTTACATACCTTATTATAATACTTAATTGGTCTTTTTTTTAAATATCCTGTGTCGTGTCTAGAATAATAGAGAAAAAAGAACATTTCCTTATATTTTTAACAATATTTTCTTTTATTCTAGAGCCTATAATAACAATAAGTTCATTTTGAATTTTTGGGCTAAGATATTTTGAATTCTTTTTTCTGACAAATGAACATTGAGAAGAAGGTCATATTTAGCCAAGAGGTCTATTATATTTTAAAAATTTCCCCTTTGAGTCGAATCTCGAGTTTCTCGATGTCCCCGAAAAGGAAGATTGCACATCGCTAGAGTCATTGTAACGTCTATGATTCTTCGTAAGATTTGGCTAACCTTATTAACTTCTTTAAAATTGCATTTCAATAATGAATCCACCATTTTATTTTGTTTCCAGATGTCATACGTGTGACATGCTTGGATACGAATTATAGAATTTTCATGCTCCTTAATTTCTTTTTTTTTTATATTTCTTGCCAGTCATTCACACCTTTACACCAGGCTTCTTTAAAATACATATTTGTTCTATCAGCGAAAAGCCAACATACCTGACAGTAAGCAACATGAAGTTGTGTTGAATAGCACAGCCATTTCTTTTCGATCTTTTGTCCGGCCTTGGATATGAAACTATAATAAGATGATGAAAAACTCCTTCCCTTGACATCTTTTTGAAAATTACCTTCTGGTTGGTATGGGCCCAATTTTAAAATTTGTACCCTTAAATCTGCATCTATGGGCGTACCTACATAATGCGCAAAATCATTTCTAATCAATTTTGTTTCTTCGTTTTTATTTTCCGACTCCTTTTCTTTAGATAGAGTATCCTTATTAGTTGAAGTGTCCGAAACTGTGTTTTTTTCTTGTGGATTAATTTTCACTTCCAGGATTTTTTCATCAAGTTCCCTGGCATTACTACTACTAGCACTTTCATAAGAGGATTAACTTGCGGATATTAAAAAGTTATCCAATTTTGCATATTTGCTATTAATATTTAACTCATTCTGCATCAACCAGATTAAGAGAATGCGCAGCACACGGCAAATTTTTTTTTATAACGGTCTGCACACTATTACATCATTCGAACATATTGGCAGCGTTGTCAAATGACTGTCCCCTACAATTATCCAATAACAGTTCACTTGTTTCTAAAACTTCTTGTAGAGAATTAAATAAGTATAAGCCAGTGTGTGTGTGTGTGTGTGTGACTACTAATCTTAATTAATGAGACACATCTTGCATACACTTTTCCCCGAAAACAATACAGCAGTATAATCACAAGTTGGTCATTGTGGGATAAATCTGGTGTTGAATCCACCACAATTGAATAGTACTTTGTGTCATCGTTATTTACTTGAGTTGTAATTGTTTTAATGATTTTTGCTTTCCCATGATCTCAATTATTTGCTCATATATTATTTTTGATAAGTACGATATTAACGATTTCGGTCGTAATTCCCGCTGTTCAATATGTTCACGAATGAATGGGTCGAATTCTGCTAGCAATTCCAGGGCACAAATAAAACTACCATTATGAGGAGAACTAAAAACTTCCTCGGCACATCTAAATGCTAAACCTCTTACAGCCAAATACTTAACTACCGCAGCAACATGTTTGAAGGCATTGTGGTAACATTCTGTATCTTTTCTTAATTGCTCCTTTAACTGTTTATCTAAAGCAGACTTATTTTCTTTTCTTGTCAACCAAATTAACATTAAAATTTGATGTTCAATAGAATTTTCATGATTTTCTAAACAACGTGTTTCCAATCAGAAAAGCCGGTTGTGTATTGAGAATTTGTTTTACAAAAAAGTTTGTAGGTCAAACAAAAAACACTATCAACACTTGTTCAATAACATAGCCAAGATCTTTCCAGCACTTGTCCGTTTTTAAGTTTTTCAGTGAAAAGATTATTCGAAAAGGATCCCTTTTGTTCTTTGTATTCTCTCACAGAAAAAGAATATATATTCTTTGGATCTTTATTTAGAAAATAACTCATTTCACATGCGAAAGAATATAATCAATAAAATTATTACTTAGTGATTTAGGCCATGAACCCACGTCAACGTATTTCTCAAGCTCAAACCCAACATTTACTAAACACTTTTCTGTCAGGGTATTACTCATGTCCTCTGGCTGAACAATATCTTTTTCAGAAGGCTGCTGGTAATTGAGATATTGCATATTTTCATCATTAATATTTGCTTTTTGGGTTTTACAGTTTTCTTTGGCTAAGTTCCTTTACCTTTCACTTGTTAATGTGTCTGTGTTTTTTATATTTTTGTTACTTTGTTCCATTGTAAAAAAAGTTAAAATTTGACATATTTAATTTTCTTTTTCTTGATTTAAGGCTACACAAGTACCCTTTTTCAAAAATTGTTTTTGAAGACAGTAACAGTAAAAATAATTTATGCTTTATATTTAGATTATATTATTAAGCTGATTCTGTAAGGAAAAAGTCAATTTGACCAGCCATTATTTCACAATTTTAAAAAATTAGGAATTTTTGATGTTTTTCAAATTTTTATAAAATGCTCAATTTTTAAAATTGTTTAGTAATTTTAAATTATTTATTTTCCTTGGATTATTGAAAACAAAAGTTAGTATGAATTTGAAAAACTGTTCCCTTGTTGATTTTTAATAATTATTTTTCTAGCTAAACCTGGAAATTTTTTTTAAACTACTACTAGCACTTTCATAAGAGGATGAACTTGCGGATATTAAAAAGTTATCCAATTTTGCATATTTGCTATTAATATTATACTCCTTTTCCTTTCGAATTTTTCGTTTTTGAGAACCACTCAAAAGTTTTTTTTAACTCCACTCATTTTAGGGCCGCGTTTCTTTTTGTCTTAACAAAATAACTGTATAAGAACCAGAATAATTAATTCCGTTTACAAAAAGCAGTTCTAATATTACTAGAGAGAAGTGAGCTCAAAATGTTTTAACAGTGAAGGAACACTCCCTATATTGAAGTGCATTGAATATAAAAATATATATGTTCTCAAAACAATTTTGTGAAACATTTCTCATTATGCTTTATTTGATTGAATACTCATAAATCTACGAAAATTTCTGTGGGCATATGGGTTTCTAAATCATAAATCTAGACCATATAATCATTTAAAATGCTCTCTATGAGTTTTCAAGTATCGCAATACTATTTTTCATGAAAAAAGCATAGCAGATGTCGTTATTTACGAGTTCGCTAAATGAAAATGAAATACATGGGGAGAGGGGGGAAGCTAAAGACGCCAATAAGTTACTTTGCTATTTCAATAAAAAGTACGTCTTTTTTTTTCTCCCTACCACTAACATGAAGTATACTAAAAAAACAGTGATGGATTTTTTTATCTTACTGGCATTTTATCCAATTTTCCGTCCGACTTTCTTTTTATCTGTTAGTAATTTAAGTTTGAAATGAAAACCCACTAAAGAAAAGTATCTCTCGTCGCTGGGATTACAACAGATTAAAATTTTTTTTTTGATTTGGTTATTGTATCTAAGGTATCTAATAAGCGATCAAAGTTTTGATTTTGAATGATGTTAGATCACCAATTTGAAAATCGCTTAAAATTTGGATTAAAAAAAAAAATGTAAAGCTAATTTTGTGAAATTCTAGGTTAATGGCGTCAGTCTAGCCTTGGGTCCCCTAGAAGCCTTGGGTCCCCCCGCAGTGCGGGGTTTGTGGGGATGTACGTTACGCCACTGTGTAGATCAATGATAATATTTCTAATAATCTTTGAATTTTTGACCTTAAAATGTCGGCAAGTTGGTTACGACCACTTAGGAGTTTTCCATCACCTAACTTTTTTCTTCCTGTTTCACTTTTAAGATTCAAAAGACGTGCACCCGTACACTTTTGGATAAGCCCAATTCAGTCAAATTTTTCCACTAGAACAACATATGGATTCGTGCTCATCAGAAACTTATGCTATGGGTAACACAGGTGCTCCTAGCAGAGCTCATTTGATGCGAGTCAAAGAGTAGCTTCCTTTAAAAAATAAATAAAAATACTTTTAATTATCGTATTTCCTCATATCATATATCATTTTAAACAGAAATATTTGAACTTTTAAAAAATATAAAAAAGTGAAAATCCATAATTTTTCGAAAACTCATGTGTTGTTCCCTCTTAAACTAATGAATACAAAATATTAACCAAATATTAAAAAACTATCTGAAAGTAAACACAGCAACAAATTTCTCATTAAATACTTTATAATAAATTTTGTTATACATATATATATATATATATATATATACAGTGGCGCACACAAGGGGGTGTCTTAGGGGTCTGGACCCCTCCCCCAAAGCCCTTAATTTTTTTTCGATTGATTATAATTTTAAGTATATAGTACGTAAAATTTAAATAAATATTTGTTATTAATGATTAATTTTATTAATTAATGCTAATTGCTAATTATTTATTCAATAATTAGTTTTTTACTGTTTTTTTCCCCCGAAAATCGACAAAATCAAAAGGAGCATGATACAAGAATGGTCGACTTTCGACCCTGGACCCCCCCTTGAAAAATTTCTGTGTCTGCTACTGTATACATATATATATATATATATATGCTAACAGATAATATTTCATAATATATATTGCATGTGATTTTCGTTACTCCTTGTTTATTTAAACACTTTCTGTCATTTGTACCCAGCACTTAAGAATTTTTAACCCCACCAAAAGTTTTTAAATCGTCAAACCATTCCCATTTTTACCCTCTAATGCTATTGAATTTTAAAAATGATTGTTTTAAAAATACTCAGTTAATTAAAAAATTTTAAACTTAACTTTGGTGCAAATGGGCACCACCACGATCTAGTATTAAAAAAATATGAACAAAATATGATCCATGTCTCAAAAGGTTTCGTCATTCCTGCCCTAGAGGATGAATGAGAATCGTGAATAGAACCCGTTACAGGTTTCTCTTATTAGCATCTGTTTTAAACTTCCCAGTTAACTTGGAAGCATTGTATCTGGATGACTAACAATAAAAGTTGTCTTAAAGCATTACATTTTGTCTCAGAATATATCAACAGAGTTTCTTCTTTAAATTTATTTTTTTATATTTGCAATTTCATGTTACTGTTTATTTAAAATGTAATTTTACCACTTATATTAAGAAAGTTATTTTTTGCTTTATAAATGTGTTCTACATGTTCTAGTGAATTTAATTAAATAACCTAATTTGACAATGAGAGATTGTTTGAAATTTTTTTATTAGGTATTCAATGTTTATATAAATAAACATGTGTTTATATATAAATATAGGACATTTTCAATTTTGAAATTGTTATCGTTAAAATCGTGGTATTTTATAGACCTTACAATTTGAAATAAATTCAATTATTGGTACACTTATTATGTTGTATTAAAAACATGCGCGTGAAAAAAATATAAATCGTTTGCACGATATATTCCACTATTCAGAACAAAGCAATTTCTCCCAAATTTTGCTAGAGTTAATGTCTAGTTTTGGAAAATAAACTATGTCTAATTGTGTGAAGATATTAGATTCCATATTGAAAAAATTAAAAAAATAATCTCTTAAAAATTAATCAATCCATTCAGCACAAAATTTATTTCTTTGTAAGCTTTTGATGCTGATGTCAATATTGTCTACATTAATTAGCAGTTATGGCAGCTAGTACTTTATTTTACGATTGTACATTGAAAAGAAAAAGATATATAACATCCAGATCATATTAATTTTTTATAAAACATTTTTGCGAAGCGAAATTCACTATTTTGCACAAAACAATTTTTTCCATATTTCTCCAGAATTAATGGCTGCATTCAAAGAAAATGTGGTATTTTAACTACCTAGATTATTCTATTCCCAATTGGATGAAAATAGATTCCATAATGAAAAATTACTTTTAAAAATTAATTTATCCTCTAACAGCATAATTTAAATCCTCTTAAACACTTGATGTTGATATAAATTTTGTCTAGGTGTAATGAACATAGCAAAATTATTGAGGGTATTCTGTTTTTGGGGATAGTGTAATAAAAAAGGTACTACGTACAGGTCAAATAGACGATAATTACATTCAAAAAATCATTCTAAACTATCATTTAGAAATACTTTTTGTTTTGGATAAAAAGGTGAGAATTATAAAAATGTTTTCAATACAATCAAACTCTTAATGCTGGGATATATATATAAATCACATAAATAAATATATTTATGGGATTATATATATTTACGGGATATATCTCTAAATATATAAGAAAAAAAACGATTTCTAAATCATAGTTTCTAATAATTTCTAAAATTGAAGAATTATATTTTACGCTCTTGTAACACAATTCACCAAAGTGGATTTCCGAAAATTCATTTTCAGTGTATTTCTCCTCAATAAAATAAACTTGCTTGCCAAATTTCAAGTCTAAATCCAATAGTTCAAAAACGGTAATTTTTTATCCAATAAGCCGTGTACCCCCCCCCCCCTTGAGATTCGATTTTCTTAAGATCCATTTTATCAATACGTCTTAGCACCTTTACGCTCTCCCCCTCCCAAATGATTCGATTCCCGTGGAAACCCTTCTTAGCTGATGTCTGTTCAACGCAAGAAACATGCTTAATAAATTTCAAGTATGTGAGTCTAACAGAGTTCTATAACGGGAATATTTATTTATCTATAACGCCCCTTAACTCCACGCAAGGACCTTTCAGACAGTTTTTCGCAAAACCCATCAGAGGAACACTACTCCACGTTCCATGAAAGGAACATGCCTACCAAATTTCAAGTCAGTAGGTCTACTAGTTCAAAAACGGAAATATTTACCTATAATGCCACTTAAACCCTGGCAACGCTCCTTAGGGATCTATTTTCCCAAAATTTATTCTTTGTGAATCTCTACCCCATGATCTACTTGTCAGATTTCTCAAGTATGTAGATCTAATGATTCATAAACCGGAATAATTATAAATAATTATTCCGGCTTATGAAATATTTGATCTACATACTTTTAATAAATCTTAATACGAAATATTAGATCAACATAACGCCCCTTAACTCCTCGCAACCACCCTTGGGGGTTGAATTTCGCAAAATTCCTTCTAAGCGAATCTCTACTTCATGAAAGGAACCTGCCTGCCAAATTTCAAGTGTGGAGGTCTTATCATTCCTGAGATATCGTGATGAGTGAGTGAGTGAATGAGCGAGTCTCTTTTCTCCTTTATAAATTTTTAGATGGCTAATTAATTAAAATAGCACCATCGTTTTGAAATAATATGAATGTTGGTTTGAGAAATGTTCAAAATGATCATCTAGTCTCAGCAGTAAAAACAAAATTTGTTTAAATACAAGTGGTGATAATAATTCTTAATCTTTTCGATAAAATAGAAGCTTACTCGTAACTTTTCCTTTTAGAAAATCCAACTCTTTCTCTCTAACCGCTTTTTAAATGAGTAACCTGCATTTTTTCTCCATATATATATATATATAGGCCCTTAATTCAAAATTTCATGTCTGGAGTAAAGCGCTATTATTTATATCATTTATATTTCTTTTGTTCCACCTTTTTTTTTGTGACATTTAAAGCCTTAATTATCTCAGTAATTTCAAACTAATAATTCACATCAATATTCAGAAACCTGTATAGCTACGAGTACTGAACTCAGTGGCGTAACAGCCCATGAGGGCCAAGGCCTACTGTGTCTATCTCAGTATACCTGACCATAGGCAATGGGGTGTATGTGCAGATGTTTTGGTTAAGGGATCAGTCCGTAGCGAAACCCCCAATGTTCAGTTCCCAAACAAGCTTGGTATTCATTTATCGACCCACTGAAGGGATGAACGGCTGAGTCAACCTTGCCCAGCCTGGAATTTGAACTTTGGTCTTGTGGCGTGCAAGGGATAACTACGAGTACAATATTATATAACTTGTTTCTTTAGTTCTTAATTGTAGACATACTTTTTTGTAACTTCTAATTAAAAAATTTGAAATATTGGAACTTTTTCTGAAATGGTAGAAGGTTTTCACTCTTTCCCTTTCCGTCCTAGCGATTTACTATATCCAAATTAGGCAACTGAATCTTAAGAGGACTATCTGGAATTTCTTCATTTGTGGGTTTTTACCGTAAGGGGCTATAACTATTTTCGAACATTTTTGTCCGGAAACCGAAAACAAACCCAAATCTCAGAAAACTTCACACACAAATATCTTAAAAACTAATTTGTTATCATATCTGAAGCTTCAAATTGATTTAAGCCACAAAAAATGCAACAAAAAAAATCGGTAATTTTGAAATTTGTATTGTATTGTGTAGCTTTAAACATTTAATTAATGGACTTAAAAAGTATTTTGAGTATTTTGCTTATGAATTGCACAAGATTTTTAAGAATAATTATTTTATCACAAAAAAAATTATTAGGAAATACTTCAAGTTAGTCATAGCTCGTTTCACGATGAATAAACACTTGTATGATTCTCATTCGCTGATATTTTCGCTATTCCGTCCAATCATGATAGAGCTAGGGAGAAATTTCACCTCGCGCATGCTCAAATCGAACTTTATCAGCTGGTGACCATAACTTGTTCAGACCGACAGAATCTTGTCGTCTATTAAATCTACGTTTTTCTAGAAAACCGAAGATGGAAGAAGTTAAATCAGCTCATCCCTTTCCTCATTCCGTAAGTAGTTTTCCCTCATTACATTTCTTTCCTTAATTTGATTTACAAAACTGTTTGAATGTAAATGAAAATAACGTTCATCGAATTAATAGGTAATAAAGATGAGGTCTGTGTAAAAATACATGATGGGGGAAGTAGCGTCATTGTCTAACAGTTAGTTTTCTGCGTCATGCTCGTTTTAGAATAGTGTCGGTCTTTATCTAATTTTTTGTCGATAATCATTTAACTATTTTAAAATGTACAAACTTTTTCTTAAAAATATTTTGAATAAGTTAAAATGCATACTTTTTTTGTATGATTATTTACACGGTCGTATAATTTTAATAACGAAGAAGAAATAATTTTGTTCAAATCACAATTAATTTAAATTTAATAGTTGATGGATATAAAAAAAGTAGTTTGTACATGAATATTGCAAAGTGTATCAATTACAATAATTTTATCTGTAATGAAAGTATTCCTGTCTAAGATAGAGAGTGAAAATATTTAAAATAATATTTTGAAGTTTTCTCTCCGACATTTTTTTTTGGTTTTAATCCCGATATTATATTATTAATTTTATTAATAAGAATTACTTCATAATAAATTTAATGTATAATATTTTTATTTATTATCTTATAATGTATAAATATTTAGATTATCATAAAATACCCCATAATTGAATTAAATTAAAAATATATTTTGTGGGTGATATCAGTTAAATGAGTTGGATTTTATTTGAACTCCATTTGGCCAATGATGAATTCAGTCAGCAGTTTGACAGAGCAGATGAAATTAAAAAATATCTGAGGCAATTGATTAATTAATTGTTTCTTCTTTTTCACGGAATTACATACTAGACCGACTTTATTTCTTTTTACAATAAAAAAGGCAATGCATAATTTTAGTAAAGATATTTTATATTTACTGAAAATTATTTAAGTTATTGAGATCATTAGTATTTATAAATTTCATTTGACATCAAAATTTAAATAAAACGTTACTGTTTACTGAAGTATTTAATAACCTTTCTTTTTGAATTAATTTCAAAGATTTCTTGAATTCATTTCACATTTTTAATTGAATTTCTAAGCAGTTATATTGGATTCCATTTCAATAAAATTGCTATCTTCTACATTATTCCAGTTCTTAAAAT
>BMAV01007599.1:50545-72587 GCA_019973955.1 Trichonephila inaurata madagascariensis
TTGTGTTTCATGTATGTAAACCATTAAATTGTTTTTACTAGAAAGATAGAATAATACTTTTCTCTTTTTCATGTCTAATCTTTTTTGAAAAACCAGTTTTAAATGGAAAAAAAGGAGAAAAAGTTAGAAATTTTCAAAATTTTAATGTTTTGCGGTTTTTTCAGAGAAATTATACGATTAAATTTTATCAAAGTTGTTTTATCAATCTTTTCTTGAAAATCACTTAACTATTTTAAAATGTACATACTTTCTTGAAAATATTTTGAATGAGTTAAAATGCATATTTTTGTATGTTTATTTTCACGGTCGTATAATTTTAATAACGAAGAAGAAATCTCTTTGTTCAAATCACAATTAGTTTAAATTTAATAGTTGATGGACATAAAAAAGTATTTTGTTCATGAATATGGCAAAGTTTATCAATTATAATAATTTTATCTGTATTGTGAATGTATTCATGTCTGAGTAGTATGAATATTTAAAATAATGTTTTTGTGTTTTTTCTCTTGTATGGAATTTTTTTCATTAATTCCAACACGGAGGTTACATTTTTTTTATATGAAATGCGCAGAAAGAAATTTCAATTATTTCAGTTAAATTAGTTTTACTAACACACTTTACGTAACTTTTATACGTTTTTGGAAAATATATTTAATATTAATATATTATTAATTTTATTAATAAGAATTATTTCATAATAAATTTATATAATATTTTTTTATTATTATCTTATAATATATTTATCTAGATTAACATAAAATATCCCATAATTGAATTAAATTAAAAATATATTTTGCGGGGGATTTTAAATTAACTAAGGAAAGCAAAAATTATAGCTATCGAATTAGTTTCCATTAAAATAGTAGAACTTCATTTTTTAAAAAAATTTTAAACTAATTGTATTTAAAATTTCAATGGATAATTTTAGTAGAGATATTTTATATGTACTGAAAATTATTTAAGATATTAATTGAGAGCATTTGTATTCATCAACTTCATTTAACACCGAAAAAATTTTTAAGTTAAACTATACTATTTACTGAAGTATTCTGTAACCTTTTCTTTTTGAATTAATTTCAAAAATTTTATTATTTTAAGCAGTTACAGTGGATCCCATTTCAACAGAATTGCTATCTTTTGCATTATTATTCTAGTTTTTACAATGTTCTGATTAGTACAAAAATGATTTTCTCTTATATTTCCATAACTGACAAAATTTCATCTAAAATATGTATCGTTAAATATATGTTGGCGAAAATTTATTTTTATTAAAACTTTCAACGATTGAGTAAATTGGCATATTTGTCATATAGTTTCTGAGACATTAGTAAATTATTAAATTAAAAAAAATATTTGTCTCTTAAATATTGTTTAAAATATTCATTTTTTAAAAATATGGAGCAAAAAGATGTAATGTTTAAAAAATAATTTTAAGATGTATGCTTGCGATTCTTAATATTTTCTTATTAGGTACACATTTCCAAAAGTATTGTTTTCTAGACATTTTATCATGCAAAATTTTGGGTATTGAAAAATATTTGTATTGAATATTTCTGATGAAAGTTGTTAAGAAATTCTTATTAATTTTCTTATATTTTTTAAAAAAATTATCATTTACTTTTTTAAGTGAACCAAGACATCATACACATTAAAAAAAATCAATTTTTTAATTTTAGCATTAAAAACAGGGCATATTTTTCTGAATCTAAAAATGTATAACACTTGTTTGTTCAGAAAAAATAGCCTTAAAATATGAAAAAAGTAATTAATAAAAATGTAAGCAAACTACCACGCCTCCTTTGAATCGTTTTAAAAGATAGTTCCTCTTGTGTTTCATGTATGTAAACCATATTAATTTGTTTTTACTAGAAGGGAAGAATAATATTTTTCTCTTTTTCATGTCATCTTTTTTGAAAAACCAGTTTTGCATGAAAAAGAAAAGGGGAAAATTTAGAAATTTTCAAAACTTCAAAGTTTTACGGGTTTTTTTTCAGATAAATTATAAGATAAAATTTCATAAAATAAGTAAAGTTTTTTTCTTGATAATCACTTAACTATTTTAAAATATACATATATTTTCTTAAAAATATTTTGAATGAGTTAAAATTTAATATATTTTTATTTTTACAGTCGTATATTTTTAATAATGAAGAAGAAATCTTTTTGTTAAATCACAGTTTAAATTTAATAGTCAATGGACATTAAAAGTATTTTGTTCATGAATTTTGAAAAGTTTATGAATTATAATCAAGGCCGATCCTAGCCGGTGTGTAGTGTGTGTACTGCACATGGGCGGCCGCATATAGTTCTATAAATTGAGCAAAATTTTGTAAAATTTCTCAAAATAAAGCTTATAATAAGTCGAATAAATATGCTGAAATTTAAATAGTTACTGAAAAATCAAAATAAGTCTCGATTTTTCGATAGATAGCATAGTTTAAGAAGAATAGAATGTTAGTGCACAGTGTATTTTTGATGAGTATTGTCTTATACAGGTCTTGCAAACTAAGAAAGGTGATAGAGAACCGCCCTTTTTTTGCAGGGGGAAATCGGACTAATAATATAATAATAAAAAAGGGTCTATTTTTTGTTTAATACTGAAAAGTTAGAAATTTAACAATTTTTATAAATTTATTAGAGGAGTAAATGTAGTTATTGTGAAAGCAACATCCAAGAGCATTGTTCCGCGCATGGTACAGTCAAGAGATGAATTGTCCATGAACGTTCGCGCGGACTGATTCACTACACATATTTTAAAAAATCTCTCAAAGATTACACCACACATTAAATGGCTAGGAATAAGACAAAAAAGAATTTTATTAGAGCGTTCTCCATACGCTCTTGCTCTTAAACTGTTTACACATACACTGCACTACACACACTAGCGCCCTCTCGCTACAAATGTTCACTTGTTGTTGTGGGCGTCACAAGAATTATTTGTTCAACACCAAACAGTCCCCGCTTTTCGTAGATTCATATTTTGCAGTTAAGTATAGTTTAAATTAAGTACCGTAAAATCCGGCGTATAACGCGCACCTTGAACATAAAAAATGAGGTCGAAATATAAGGGTGCGCGTTATACGCCGGGTATAAAAACGATAGCTTTAAAAATAACAAAAGAGATTAGCATAAAAAGTATGTTTACTTTTTTACATATCGAAATATTGTTTATTTAAAAGAAATAATATACCTTATGAACTAAAAGATTTTTAGCTGTAGAAATACACTTTTATTTCAAAAGTCTGGCATAACATCACGAATAAATGACTTCAAAACATAAGAACGTTGTATGCTAAAATTTCAGATTTCTTCTTGAAAAGCGGGGTGCGCGCGTTATACGGCGAACATACCTGAAGATTAAAAAATGCAGCTTGAAAGTATGGGTGCGCGTTATACGCCGGATTCTACGGTAATTTAAGTCTCAAAATATAATCGATAAACAAAATTACCATAATCTTAGTTTTAAGAATAATTCTTAATGGTGGAAAACTACCAGGGATAAAATCCTTTCTATAAGTGAATTAGAAAAAAATAATGTAGATCAAGAAGTCAGATGTCGCTTCAAAACGCTTTCAAAATAAGCATAGAAAAACTATTACAGCATGAATACCTATACTTTTACAAGCTTTTATATATAAAGTAACTATAATTAAGAAGTTTCATTCAGTTAGCTATAACTACTACAATAGTTATGTTAGGTAACTACTATAAATTTTTTAAAATACCTTTCGTATACAGCGAAAATCGCTTAACACGAAACTGATGGGATTGAAATATGTTTTCATGTTGAAAGAATTTCGTGTTATTGCCAAAAAAAAAAAAAATTGTATCAACAATATTAAGTTTATTAAAGTTTATTTTATCTAAATAGATATGCATACATGCATATATTTAAGACAAAAATTCTTTGAAAAACAAAACATTATTTGAGTTTTTGGAAAAATAATCTTAATTTTTTTTTTTTGCATTGTTTCCTATAGCATCAGATTGTCAACAAATTGTTCCATATTGACCATTTTGTTGTGCATTTCATCACTGGAATGTGCATATGCACATATTTTTCATGACATTCCTCATTTCGGATGTCATGGGAACAGGAACTGCATTACTCATTTTCTTTGTTGGAATCTGCATCAAAGATATTTTTTGAACTATGAACGAACTAAAAAATGTCTTTGTCTGCCATAATTGGGGCTGTACACACAATATCATCTACTGCAATGAATTCTTCCGATAATAAAAAAGGACTGTCAAAGCCGGCCGGTATTTTCCGTATTTTGTTCAATCGCAGAAGGGAAATCTTTTCGTGTAAGCAATTTTCATTTCGTGTTAATAGGAAAAAAAGGCGTGGAAATACGTAGGAGTTTGTCGGGACCGTTGCAGTATTTCGTCTAAAGCGTTTTCGCGTCAAACGCATTTCACCGTGCGTTTTAAAATCTATTTTGTTCTAACTTTCATGTGAACGTTACTTAGAAAGCACTCTTACTCCAATCTATCAGTCGTCCCCCCCCCCTGGCTCTAATCGATTCATACATAAATCAAAAGATCCATAAATTTAATAACGAAAGGACCATAATTTTTCTGCTCAGATATGGCACAAAAAAACATTCAATTTACGAGAGCCTCGTTGCTAATCTAGCATCTCGTGAAGTTTTTCTAAGCTCCAGATGCGCGATTTATTAGTGTTCATATGTCCACTGAGGAGTCCACCGGAATACTCGTTGCTCAGTAATAGCAGATTCTGTTTTTGAAAACTGGAGAGTAGAAAACACATTCTGTTCACTAGTCGCCATTTTTCTACTAGCGCTCTGATCGACGAGAAAAGGGGGAAAAAACTAACATACCTTTCACGCGAATACGCACACATTCAAGTAAACAAAACAGTTTCAGTTGGTATTTCATTCGATGTATGAGTTATACTTTAAAATATATGTAATTAATTCTATAAAGCGTTAAAATTCCAATAGTCATATAAAAACACCTTGTATAAAAATATATAATATTTTGTATTTATTATTTTACAATACATAGAAATAAAGACTAACACATAAAATAGCCCATAATTGATTTAAATTAAAGACATATTTTGCGGAAGATTTTAAATTATCTAAGGCAAGTCCTGATGTTATTGTTGTCAAATTAATTTCAATCAAATATTCCTTCCTTTCTCAGTAGCACGACAGCCCAGGACGGGCCATCGCCTGCTCAAAAAACCTTTTCCAGCCCAGACTTCTTCCCGATTGTTTTTTCCAATTCCTACTTCTCAAACCTACGAGATCTTTTTCTAGGCCTTCAGTCCATATAATATTCCGTCTGCCCTTTCATCGTGTCCAATTGGTTGAGCAATGAAGACTTTTTTAGTGGGGCGCTTATCCTTTATTCTAAAAACGTGAGATGACTTTTTAATTCGTTGTGTGTGTATATATTGATGACTTTTAAAAACTCAGATTCCTTATATGATTAATAGAGCTGTAAATTTGATCTCCATTGGGCTTATGAAGAACTTCATTGGCAAATTGACTGACTCAATGATAAAAAGAAAATTTGACGCCCATAGCCATTCATGAATTAATTGATTCTTCAGTTTCACTATAAGCTCGAATTTATTCTTTTTTACACTAAACTAATTATATTTAAAATGACAATAGATAATTTTAGTAAAAATATTTTATATTTACTGAAAATTGTTTAA
This sequence comes from Trichonephila inaurata madagascariensis, assembly GCA_019973955.1. NCBI lineage: Eukaryota > Metazoa > Arthropoda > Arachnida > Araneae > Nephilidae > Trichonephila > Trichonephila inaurata. The sequence goes on from BMAV01007599.1 coordinate 56,238, forward strand.
GTTATTGTTTGACAGCATTTTTATTTATTACATTATTTGACATCGAAATTTAAGTAAAACTTTATAGTCTACTTAAGTATGAAATAAACTTTCTTTCTGAGTTAGTTTCCAAGATTTCGTGAACACTTTTCACATTTTTAAGGAGGGAGTTTTCGTTTTGCCATTACTTATTTTACTGGAAAGGAACAATAATATTTTTCTCTTTTCGGTATTTAATCTTTTTTGAAAACCAGTTTTACACGAAAAATAGAAAAATATTTTTAATATTTTAATATTAATATATTATTAATTTTGTTAATAAGAATGATTTCATAAGAATTACATATATATTTATACAGGGTGTTTCTAAATGTGTGAATATCGCATGTTTAATGTTTTGTAGTATTTATTACATGCAACTTACAAGTAAAATTCTTACATCGTATGAAAGAGTCACTGAAACAGTTTTACCTACAAGCTTACAAATGTCCAATGTAAGCCCCATTTCTCACACGGCACACATCCTGTCGATGGATGAATTCATCCCAGACTTTAGTGTGTCTGAGGTATTTTTTGCATCAGCTGCTTCAACACTGTGTCTTAAAGTGTGCTGATAGCGGAAGTACGTGCACACAATCCTTAAAGAACCCTCAAAGATAAAAATAACATTGCTTCAGATCGGGTGAACGTGGAGGCCATGCGAAGAGAGCTATATTGTGAGTCTATTTGCCTTTAATCCATTTATCGGGTACAGTGGTGTTCAACCCATCGCGTGCTGAGACATGCCACTGAGGTCGTGCACCATATTGATGCCAAATGAAGCTCTGTGGTTCACTTTCTTACAATTAAGGAAATAGCCATAGTTAGAGTATGAAGATAGACCAAACCAGTTGCAGTTAGTTCTCCGAAAACGAAATTCCCATATTTTTTCTCCCGAGATATGTCACAAAAAACATTCTATTTAGTTGAGTCTTGTTGCTAATCTAGCATCTCGCGAAGTTTTTCTAAACTCCAGAAGCACGCTTTATTAGTATTCACATATACACTGAGGTGTCCACCGGAATGCTCGTTGCTCAGTAATAGCAGATTCTGTTTTTTAAAACTGGAGAGTAGAAAACACGTTATGTTCACTTGTCGCCAGTTTTCTACTAGTGCTGTGATCGACGAAAAAAAAAGGGGGGGGACTAAAATACCTTTCACGCGAATGCGCACATCTGCAAGCAAACAAAACGGTTTTAGTTCGTCTTTCATTCGATGTATTAGTTATACTTTAAGTTATATGTAATAAATACTATAAAGTGTTAAAAATCCAATATTCATATAACAACACCCTGTATAGGTATATATATAATATATTTTTATTTTTATTATCTTATAATATATAGATTAACATAAACTAGACTATAATTCAATTAAATTAAAGATATATTTTGCGGTAGCTTTAAATTATCTAAGGCAAGAGCTGATGTTATTTCTTGTCAAATTAATTTCAAACAAATATTCCTTCTTTTCTCAGTGGCACGATAGCCCAGGGCGGTCCTTGGCCTTCTCAAGAAACCTTTTCCAGCCCAGCCTGCTTCATGCTGGTGTTTTCCATTTCCTACATCTCAAATCAACGGGATCTTTTTCTAGACCTTCAATCCATCTAATATTTGGTCTGCCCTTTCATTGTGTCCAATTGGTTGTGCATTGAAGACTTTCTTACTGGGGCGTTTATCCTTTATTCTGACAACTTGACCTGCCTTTTTAATTTGTTGTACATTGATGAATTTTACAAGCTCAGATTCCTTACATGATTGATAGAGCTGTAAATTTGATCTCCATTGGGCGAATGATGAATTTCATCAGCCATTTGTCTGATTCAGTGATAAAAAAAAAGAATCTGACGCCCATAGCCATTCTTGAATTAATTTCTTCTTCAGTTTCACTAAGAGTTCGAATTTATTCTTTTTTACACTAAACTAATTATATTTAAAATGACAATGGATAATTTTAGTAAAAATATTATATATTTACTGAAAATTATTTAAGCTATTCTTTGAGAACATTTGTATTTATTATGTTATTTAACATCGAATTTTAAGCAGAACTTTATTGACTACTGAAGTATTCGATAAGCTTCCTTTTTTGAATTAGCTTCCAAGATTTCGAGAATACTTTTCACATATTTTAAGTTGGGAGTTTTCGTATATTTCCATTAATTTATTTTACTAGAAAGGACAATAATATATTTATATATATATTTATATTTAATCTTTTTTGAAAAACCAGTTTTATATGAAAAAGGAGAAAAATCTATTTACATTTTAATATTAATATATTATTAAATTTGTTAATAATAATGATTTCATAACAATTATATATATGTGTATACCGGGTGTTTCTAAATGCATATCGGAGGTTTAGCGTTTTGTAGTATTTATTACATATAACTTACAAGTACAATTCTTACATCGAATGAAAGAGTAACTGTAACAGTTTTACCCACAAGCTTGCAAATGTTCAGCGTAAGCCCCATTCGTCACACGGCACACATCAGGTCGATGGGCGAATTCATCCCAGACATTTTTTAGGGTTCTTGAGGTATTTTTTGCAACAGCTGCTTCAACATTGTGTCTTAAGTGTGCTGATAGCGGTAGAACGTACACACAATTCTTAAGGAAACGTCAAAGATAAAAACCACATTGCTTCAGATCGGGTGAACGTGGAGGCCATGCGAAACAAGCTATATTGTGAGGCCATTTGCCACTAATTCATTGATCGGGTACAGTGGTGTTCAACCCATCGCGTACTGAGAGATGCCACTGAGGTCGTGCACCATATTGATGCCAAATGAAGCTCTGTGGTTCACTTTCTTACACTTGAGGAAATAGCCATAGTTAGAGCATCAAGATAGACCGAACCATTTGCATTTTCTTCTCCGAAAACAAAATTCCCATATTTTTTCTTCCGAGATATGGCACAAAAAACATTCTATTTAGTTGAGTCTCGTTGCTAATCTAGCATCTCGTAAAGTTTTTCTAAGCTCCAGATGCACGCTTTATTAGTGTTCACATGTCCACTGAGGTATCCACCGGAATGCTCGTTGCTCAGTAATAAATAGCAGGTTCTATTTTTGAACACTGGAGAATTGAAAAAGCATTCAGTTCACTAGTCGCCATTTTTCTACTAGTGCTCTGATCGACGAGAAAAAAAAAATTTACATACGTTTCACGTGAATGCGCACACATGTAAGCAAACAAAACGGTTTCAGTTGATCTTTCACTTGGTGTATGAGTTAAGTTATATGTAATAAATGCTATAAAGCGTTAAAACTCCATTAGTCATATAACAACACAACGTATAAATATATATAATATTTTTTATTTATTATAATATATAGATATCTATATTAGCATAAAATAGCTCATAATTGAATTAAATTAAAGACATATTTTGCAGAAGATTTTTAATTATGTAAGGCAATATCTGATGTTATTACTGTCAAATTAATTTCAATTAAATATTCCTTCGTTTCTAAGTGGCACGACAGGCCAGGGCTGTCCTTGGCCTTCTCAAGAAATCCTTTTCAGCCCAGCCTGCTTCCTAATAGTGTTGTCCAATTCCTACTTCTCAAACCTACGAGATCTTTTTCTAGGCCTTCAATCCATCTAATATTTGGTCTGCCTTTTCATTGTGTCCAATTGGTTGTGCATTGAAGACTTTCTTAGTGGGGCGTTTATCCTTTATTCTGATAACGTGACCTGCCTTTTTAATTTGTTGTATATTGATGAATTTTACAAGCTCAGATTCCTAACATGATTGATAGAGCTGTAAATTTGATCTCCATTGCACGAATGATGAATTTCATCAACACTTTGACTGACTCAGTGATAAAAAAAAGAATCTGACGCCCATAGCCATTCATGAATTAATTGCTTCTTTAGTTTCGCTATGACTTCGAATTTATTCTGTTTTACACTAAACTAATTATATTTAAAATGACAATGGATAATTTTAGTAAAAATATTTTGTATTTACTGAAAATTGTTTAAGCTATTGTTTGACAGCATTTTTATTTATTACGTTATTTGACATCAAAATTTAAGTAAATCTTTATCGTCTACTTAAGTATGAAATAAACTTTCTTTTTGAATAAGCTTCCAGAATTTCGTGAACACTTTTCACATTTTTAAGGGGGGAGTATTCGTATTGCCATTACTTATTTTACTGGAAAGGAGCAATAATATTTTTCTTTTTTTCTATGTTTAATCTTTTTTGAAAACCAGTTTTACACGAAAAATAGAAAAAAATATTTTTAATATTTTAATATTAATATATTATTAATTTTGTTAATAAGAATGATTTCATAAGAAATTACATATATATTTATACAGGGTGTTTCTAAATGTGTGAATATCGCATGTTTAATGTTTTGTAGTATTTATTACATGCAACTTACAAGTAAAATTCTTACATCGTATGAAAGAGTCACTGAAACAGTTTTACCTACAAGCTTACAAATGTCCAATGTAAGCCCCATTTCTCACACGGCACACATCCTGTCGATGGATGAATTCATCCCAGACTTTAGTGTGTCTGAGGTATTTTTTGCATCAGCTGCTTCAACTCTGTGTCTTAAAGTGTGCTGATAGCGGAAGTACGTGCACACAATCCTTAAAGAACCCTCAAAGATAAAAATAACATTGCTTCAGATCGGGTGAACGTGGAGGCCATGCGAAGAGAGCTATATTGTGAGTCTATTTGCCATTAATCCATTTATCGGGTACAGTGGTGTTCAACCCATCGCGTGCTGAGACATGCCACTGAGGTCGTGCACCATATTGATGCCAAATGAAGCTCTGTGGTTCACTTTCTTACAATTGAGGAAATAGCCATAGTTAGAGCATCAAGATAGACAGAACCATTTGCAGTTAGTTCTCCGATATGGAAATTCTCATAATTTTTCTCCCGAGATATGGCACAAAAAACATTTTATTTAGTTGAGTCTGTGACGTCTCTCGCGTTCTTCTTCTAACATATTCCTACGTTCTTTGACGGCCACGATTAATGGCAAAACTTTTCGAACCCAATACCAAGAAGAGAAACAGGGCGAAAATGCAAATAAGATATACTTTAAAATGATAGAGGGTTTAGTGAGATAGGACATCAATCTTAGAGATAACTTAGTGCGGAACAGTTCTTAACAAGTGTTAGACGACCTACTCACAAGGAAGAAGGACACGCCAATCTTCGTTTATAATATTAATTATAAGCAAGAGTAATAGTGCTTGAGTATACTTATCTGCAAGTAGCAGAATAGGAGAGTCTTCAACCAAGGTAGGAGGGTTACTTTATAAACGTTAATATTTGGTATAGAAAGTTAGATTAGGCAGATAATTAAATATAATTAAGATAAGTGATCTAGTTGTGCGATCTGACTTAAATATTCAGATTAATTTGTGGCTTATTCTCACTTAAAGAATGTTGTTATTTAGTATTAAGTAATTTAAGTTATTCTTAATAAAATTTGTGTTAAGAATTACAAAATGTCTCATCTTTTAGATAATCCCACACCTCTAGCTTACGCGGATCCAACAAGACATAGCTATCGCATAATGGCTATGTCACAAGTCTTGTTGCTAATCTAGCATCTCGTAAAGTTTTTCTGAGCTCCAGATGCACGCTTTATTAGTGTTCACTTGTCCACTGAGGTGTCCACGGAATGCTCGTTTCTAAGTAATAGCAGATTCTTTTTTTTAAAACTGGAGGATAGAAAACACATTCCGTTCTCTAGTCGCTATTTTTCTACTAATGCTCTGATCGACGAGAAAAGGGGGAAAAAACTGACATACGTTTCACGCGAATGCGCGCACATCTGCAAGCAAACAAATCGGTTTTAGATTGTCTTTTATTCGATGTAAGAGTTATACTTTAAGTTACATGTAATAAATGCTATAAAGCGTTAAAACTCCATTAGTCATATAACAACACAACGTATAAATATATATAATATTTTTTATTTATTATAATATATAGATATATAGATTAGCATAAAATAGCTCTTAAATGAATTAAATTAAAGACATATTTTGCGGAAGATTTTAAATTATCTAAGGCAAGAGCTGATGTTATTTCTTGTCAAATTAATTTCAAACAAATATTCCTTCTTTTCTCAGTGGCACGATAGCCCAGGGCGGTCCTTGGCCTTCTCAAGAAACCTTTTCCAGCCCAGCTTGCTTCATGCTAGTGTTTTCCAATTCCTACATCTCAAAAACCAACGAGATCTTTTTCTAGGCCTTCAATCCACCTAATATTTGGTCTGCAATTTCATTGTGTCCAATTGGTTGTGTATTGAAAACTTTCTTAGTGGGGCGTTTATCCTTTATTCTGATAACGTGACCTGCCTTTTTAATTTGTTGTATATTGATGAATTTTACAAGCTCAGATTCCTTACATGATTGATAGAGCTGTAAATTTGATCTCCATTGGGCGAATGATGAATTTCATCAACACTTTGAAGGACTCCGTGATAAAAAAAAGAATCTGACGCCCATAGCCATTCATGAATTAATTGATTCTTCAGTTTCGCTATGACTTCGAATTTATTCTTTTTTACACTAAACTAATTATATTTAAAATGACAAAGGATAATTTTAGTAAAAATATTTTATATTTACTGAAAATTGTTTAAGCTATTGTTTGACAGCATTTATATTTTTTACGTTTATGACATCAAAATTTAAGTAAATCTTTATCGTCTACTTAAGTATGAAATAAACTTTCTTTTTGAATAAGCTTCCAGAATTTCGTGAACACTTTTCACATTTTTAAGGGGGGAGTATTCGTATTGCCATTACTTATTTTACTGGAAAGGAGCAATAATATTTTTCTTTTTTTCTATGTTTAATCTTTTTTGAAAACCAGTTTTACACGAAAAATAGAAAAAAATATTTTTAATATTTTAATATTAATATATTATTAATTTTGTTAATAAGAATGATTTCATAAGAAATTACATATATATTTATACAGGGTGTTTCTAAATGTGTGAATATCGCATGTTTAATGTTTTGTAGTATTTATTACATGCAACTTACAAGTAAAATTCTTACATCGTATGAAAGAGTCACTGAAACAGTTTTACCTACAAGCTTACAAATGTCCAATGTAAGCCCCATTTGTCACACGGCACACATCATGTCGATGGGCGAATTCATCCCAGACTTCTTCAGGGTGTTTGAGGTATTTTTTGCATCAGCTGCTTCAACACTGTGTTTTTAGTGTGCTGTTAGCGGAAGAACGTACACATAATCCTTAAAGAACCTTCAAAGATAAAAAAACCACATTGCTGCAGATCGGGTGAACGTGGAGGCCATGCGAAACAAGCTATATTGTGAGGCCATTTGCCACTAATCCATTTATCGGGTACAGTGGTGTTCAACCCATCGCGTGCTGAGACATGCCACTGAGGTCGTGCACCATATTGATGCCAAATGAAGCTCTGTGGTTCACTTTCTTACAATTGAGGAAATAGCCATAGTTAGAGTATGAAGATAGACCAAACCAGTTGCAGTTAGTTCTCCGAAAACGAAATTCCCATATTTTTTCTCCCGAGATATGTCACAAAAAACATTCTATTTAGTTGAGTCTTGTTGCTAATCTAGCATCTCGCGAAGTTTTTCTAAACTCCAGAAGCACGCTTTATTAGTGTTCACATGTACACTGAGGTGTCCACCGGAATGCTCGTTGCTCAGTAATAGCAGATTCTGTTTTTTAAAACTGGAGAGTAGAAAACGCGTTATGTTCACTTGTCGCCAGTTTTCTACTAGTGCTGTGATCGACGAAAAAGGGGAACTAAAATACCTTTCACGCGAATGCGCACATCTGCAAGCAAACAAAACGGTTTTAGTTCGTCTTTCATTCGATGTATTAGTTATACTTTAAGTTATATGTAATAAATACTATAAAGTGTTAAAAATCCAATATTCATATAACAACACCCTGTATAGGTATATATATAATATATTTTTATTTTTATTATCTTATAATATATAGATTAACATAAACTAGACCATAATTCAATTAAATTAAAGACATATTTTGAGGAAGATTTTAAATTATCTAAGGCAAGAGCTGATGTTATTTCTTGTCAAATTAATTTAAAACAAATATTCCTTCTTTTCTCAGTGTCACGATAGCCCAGGGCGGTCCTTGGCCTTCTCAAGAAAGCTTTTCCAGCCCAGCTTGCTTCATGCTAGTGTTTTCCAATTCCTACATCTCAAAAACCAACGAGATCTTTTTCTAGGCCTTCAATCCACCTAATATTTGGTCTGCAATTTCATTGTGTCCAATTGGTTGTGTATTGAAAACTTTCTTAGTGGGGCGTTTATCCTTTATTCTGATAACGTGACCTGCCTTTTTAATTTGTTGTATATTGATGAATTTTACAAACTCAGATTCCTTACATGATTGATAGAGCTGTAAATTTGATCTCCATTGGGCAAATGATGAATTTCATCAACACTTTGAAGGACTCCGTGATAAAAAAAAGAATCTGACGCCCATAGCCATTCATGAATTAATTGATTCTTCAGTTTCGCTATGACTTCGAATTTATTCTTTTTTACACTAAACTAATTATATTTAAAATGACAATGGATAATTTTAGTAAAAATATTTTATATTTACTGAAAATTGTTTAAGCTATTGTTTGACAGCATTTATATTTTTTACGTTTATGACATCAAAATTTAAGTAAATCTTTATCGTCTACTTAAGATGAAATAAACTTTCTTTTTAATAAGCTTCCAATTTCAACCTTTTCACATTTTTAAAGGGGTTTCGATTGCCATTACTTATTTTCTGAAAGGAGCAATAATATTTTCTTTTTTCTATGTTTAACTTTTTTGAAAACAGTTTTACAGAAAAATAGAAAAAATTTTAATATTTTATATTAATATATTTTAATTTGTTAATAAAATGATTTCATAAGAAATTACATATATATTTATACAGGGTGTTTCTAAATGTGTGAATATCATTTTAATTTGTAGTATTTATTACATGAACTTACAAGTAAAATTTTATCGTATGAAGAGTCCTGAAACAGTTTTACTACAAGTTAAAATGTCAAAAGCCCATTTCTCACCACACATCTGTCGATGGTGAATTCATCCAGACTTTGTGTGTCGGGGATTTTGCATCAGCTGCTTCAACCTGTTCTTAAGTTGCATAGGGAAATCGTGCAAAATCCTTAAAAAACCCTCAAGATAAAAATAACATGCCAGATCGGGTAACGTGGAGGCCATGCGAGATTATTGGAGTCTATTGCCTTAATCCATTTATGGAATGTGTTACCCATCGCGTGCTGAGATGCACTGAGGTCGTGCACCTATTGATGCCAAATGAACTTGTGGTTCACTTTCTTACAATTGGAAATAGCATAGTTAGAGATAGATAGACAACATTGCAGTTGTTATATTTTTTTCCGAGATATGCCCAAAACATTCTATTGTTGAGTCTTGTTGCTAATCTGCATCTCGCGAAGTTTTTAACTCAGAAGCACGCTTTATTAGTTTCAATCACGAGGTGTCCCCCGGAATCTCGTTCTCAGAATAGAGATTCTGTTTTAAAACTGAAGTAGAAAACCGTTATTTACTTGTCGATTTTCTACTATCTGTGATCGACGAAAAAGGGGGCTAAAATACCTTTCACGCGAATGACATTCAACAAACAAAACGGTTTAGTGTCTTTTATTGATGTATTAGTTATACTTTAGTTATATGTAATAAATACTATAAAGCGTTAAAATCCATAGTCATATAACAACACAACGTATAAATATATATAATATTTTTTTATTTATTATAATATATAGATATCTAGATTAGCATAAAATAGCTCATAATTGAATTAAATTAAAGACATATTTTACAGAAGATTTTTAATTATCTAAGGTAATAGCTGATGTTATTGCTGTCAAATTAATTTCAAACAAATATTCCTTCGTTTCTCAGTGGCACGACAGTTCAGGGGTGTCCTTGGCCTTCTCAAGAAATCCTTTTCAGCCCAGCCTGCTTCCTGCTAGTGTTGTCCAATTCCTACTTCTCAAACCTACGAGATCTTTTTCTAGGCCTTCAATCCATCTAATATTTGGTCTGCCCTTTCATTGTGTCCAATTGGTTGTGCATTGAAGACTTTCTTAGTGAGGCGTTTACCCTTTATTCTGATAACATGACCTGCCTTTTTAATTTGTTGTATATTGATGAATTTTACAAGCTCAGATTCCTTACATGATTGATAGAGCTGTAAATTTGATCTCCATTGGGCAAATGATGAATTTCATCAACCCTTTGACAGACTGAATGATGAAAAAAAGAATCTGACGCCCATAGCCATTCATGAATTAATTGCTTCTTCAGTTTCGCTATGACTTCGAATTTATTCTTTTTTACACTAAACTAATTATATTTAAAATGACAATGAATAATTTTAGTAAAAATATTTTATATTTACTTAAAATTGTTTAAGCTATTGTTTGACAGAATTTTTATTTATTACGTTATTTGACATCAAAATTTAAGTAAATCTTTATCGTCTACTTAAGTATGAAATAAATTTTCTTTTTGAATAAGCTTCCAGAATTTCGTTAACACTTTTCACATTTTTAAGGGGAGAATTTTCGTATTGCCATTACTTATTTTACTGGAAAGGAGCAATAATATTTTTCTTTTTTTCTATGTTTAATCTTTTTTGAAAACCAGTTTTACATGAAAAATAAGAAAAGTCTTTTTAATATTTTAATATTAATGTATTATTAATTTTGTTAATAATAATGATTTCATAAGAAATTACATATATATTTATACCGGGTGTTTGTAAATGAATATCGGATGTTTAACGTTTTGTAGTATTTATTACATGTAACTTACAAGTAAAATTCTTACATCGTATGAAAGAGTCACTGAAACAGTTTTACCTACAAGCTTACAAATGTCCAATGTAAGCCCCATTTGTCACACGGCACACATCATGTCGATGGGCGAATTCATCCCAGACTTCTTCAGGGTGTTTTAGGTATTTTTTGCATCAGCTGCCTCAACACTGTGTTTTCAGTGTGCTGTTAGCGGAAGAACGTACACATAATCCTTAAAGAACCCTCAAAGATAAAAGTCACATTGATTCAGATCGGGTGAACGTGGAGGCCATGCGAAACAAACTGTATTGTGATGCCATTTGCCACTAATTCATTGCTCGGGTTAAGTGATGTTCAACCCATCGTGTACTGAGAGGTGCCACTGAGGTTGTGCACCATATTGATTCCAAATGAAGCTCTGTGGTTCACTTTCTTACAATTGAGTAAATAGCCATAGTTAGAGCATCAAGATAGACCGAACCATTTACATTTTGTTCTCCGAAAACGAAATTCCCATATTTTTTCTTTCGAGATATGGCACAAAAAACATTCTATTTAGTTGAGTCTCGTTGCTAATCTAGCATCTCGTAAAGTCTTTCTGAGCTCCAGATGCACGCTTTATTAGTGTTCACATGTCCACTGAGGTGTCCACCGGAATGCTCGTTGCTCAGTAATAGCAGGTTCTGTTTTTGATCACTGGAGAATTGAAAAAGCATTCAGTTCACTAGTCGCCATTTTTCTACTAGTGCTCTGATCGACGAGAAAAAGAGAAAAAACTTACATACGTTTCACGCGAATGCGCACACATGTAAGCAAACAAAACGGTTTCAGTTGATCTTTCACTTGGTGTATGAGTTAAGTTATATGTAAGAAATGCTATGAAGCGTTAAAACTCCATTAGTCATATAACAACGTATAAATATATATAATATTTTTTTATTTATTATAATATATAGATATCTAGATTAGCATAAAATAGCTCATAATTGAATTAAATTAAAGACATATTTTACAGGAGATTTTTAATTATCTAAGGTAATAGCGGTATTGTTATTGCTGTCAAATGAGATTTTCAAACAAATATTCCTTCGTTTCTCAGTGGCACAGGGGGTGTCCTTGGCCTTCTCAGAAATCCTTTTCAGCCCAGCCTGCTTCCTGCTAGTGTTGTCCAATTCCTACTTCTCAAACCTACGAGATCTTTTTCTAGGTCTTCAATCCATCTAATATTTGGTCTGCCCTTTCATTGTGTCCAATTGGTTGTGCATTGAAGACTTTTTTAGTGGGGCGGTCATGTACTTTATTTTTGATATTTGAACTGTCATTTAATTTGTTGTATATTGATGGAAGTTCAAAAGGTCAGATTCCTTATATGATTGATGGAGCTGTAAATTTGATCTCCATTGGGCGAATGATGAATTTCATCAACACTTTGACGGACTCCGTGATAAAAAAAAGAATCTGACGCCCATAGCCATTCATAAATTAATTGCTTTTTCAGTTTCACTATGAGTCCGACTTTATTCTTTTTTACAATAAACTAATTACGTTTAAAATGACAATGGATAATTTTAGTAAAGATGTTTTATTTTTACTGAAAATTATTTAAGCTATTGTTTGAGAGCATTTGTATTTATTACATTATTTGACATCAACATTTAAGTAAAACTTTATATTGTCTACTGAAGTATTCAATTATCTTTCTTCTTTCTTTTTTATGAGACTCAAATTATTTTTGTCAAAATATCAATAAACTTGTACAAAGTACAACATTGTACAGTTATAACTAAATTTCTATCAAAAAGATTTTGACATCAAAAATAGGCTTATATTAAAAAGAGAAAAATTTTAGTGGTATATATAAAATACATTGAAATGTGTAAATCACAGACTATTCATTCGGATTATAATTTAATTATTGTTCGTCCATTAACATTAAGAAACGTTTCTCCCTGCTGTGATGAAATTTGTATAAAGTATTGAGGGTGTCTCAGTCTTTTAAGGACTGAATTTTGATTAATCTCGTAAAGAATACTGAACTATAATACGGACAAGCTTCTTCTTATATATAGAAAAGGATACATTAATTTAAGAAATAACACCAAATTAGTAACAAAATAGTAAGTTTAAAAACTTGGGGTAAAATTAGAACGCAAAAGAAGTATTTAAAAATCTATCTATCCGACAGACAATCAATAAGATATAGATTTGCGGCAAGGAAATCAGAGACTAAATGCTTTACAATAAAATATGTAGAAGGACAAATGTATCATTGTTCTTTAAGCGATATCGAAAAAATCTCATTATTTCTGAGGCAAATATTAAAAATTATCTCGTAGAAAGGAAATTTTCTGAGATTTACCAAATTGTTTTAAAAATCTATATTGTCTCAGTTTCGTTTACATACACAATTGTGATTTCACCTATTTATTATAATAATCAATTCATTGTGTCAAATAAATTTCCCTACTTCACAATGCGTTTTTTGAAATACATCTTCAATAAGCAACATTATATTAATATCTGAAAGTTTTTCATTATTGATTTAAAGGAAGAATATTAATATCAAATTAGTACGTCCGTAATTTAAGAAATGGGCATCCTGATTGTCATTCAATGCACTACATGCAATTTATTGCACCTTTAAGCAAATTTATAATTCTTTAATAATTTCTCACAAATGAAAGTAAAAACTCGTTAGATTATAATAATTAGCCATAATATGGAAATAAATGCATTGAAGACTTTTCCTTTTCAGTGTTTCATTTCAATGTAGCAGCTCCAAGATGTGGACAGCAAGGTGGGCCCGTACAAGTGCCCATCTTCCACCGAGATCCGCAGGCTGTGGAGGCAGAGGACATCGCAAACAAAATAGCGTCGTTGTCTCTCAACTCAGACAAATAGATGTAGAATGGTACGGAATATCTCGATATTACTGATATGAAAATAATTTACAGTTATATAAAGAAACTAGATTTCAAAAGTTGCCTTTTTTATTTCTCTATTCAATTTTAATCTTGACAACTGTTTTTGAGTTTTGTCGTTTCCCTTTATTAAACAATAGGTTCCAATACAAGATAGAAAAAGGTTTAAAAATATCTTTTGGAAAACTAAAATCTGATTTTTTTGACAATTTGTGTGAGATTTTTAATTTTAAATTTATAGATTTTAACCTTTCTAAAACACCCTTTCTTTAACCTCTAGGGTAATTAGCCCTAAAACCTATTTTTTTAAAAAATCTTGAAACTGGCCACGCCCATTTTTAATGGGAAAATGTAAACAAAATATTTCGCTTTTGCTTAAATTTGAATGTCTGATATAAACCAAAACATTTATCTTTTATTGTAAATTAAGCCTTTTATTTTTTTTCATTTCCCAATCGATTAGAAGCCTCACTGTATACATTAAAATTAATTTATCTCAAAATGTAAATTTTGATGTTCGATGTACTTTTTCTCAGAAACTGCTGTTCACAGGTATGCTGAAATGAGCTTTTTTGTAAAAAAACTCGAAAAGTCCATTTTTACAAATTTTTTTATGTGAAAAATGGGTCGAATTTCACTATGTTTGATAAAATATTTTATAAATTATGAAAACATTCAAAATTAGCTAAAAGCTCATTATAGTATAATGAGAAAGGTGTACTTTAATTGTATGAAAATTTCAAGCATGTACATACAACAGATTTTGAGAAAAGGTACATCGAAAACAACCAATTTAACACATTGCCGTTATATATATAGAGAGAGGTTTCCAACTCATCTTAAAAAAATTTAAGCAAATTATATTACAAGCTCTCGATTTGAGAGGGATAACAAAAAAAAAAACCCTGCAGGAAAAAAGAAATATTCAATTTTGATGTGGAGCAAAGATACTGCTAGTTAACAAATAAATAGATTTGTGAAATTATTAATGCAGTTAAATTCCGATTTAAGAAAGTGTCCAGTGCTATAAAACAAAATGCAGTGGCACAGACACAAACATACACGATTTGAAACAAAGATTTAACTTTTCATAATTCTACTTTAATATTTTTCCTCTCTGCGAATGTACTGTGTGTAAAAATTAGAATACAGTTCAACTATTCTCAACTTCTAAGCTTATTTTCAAACCAACTGGGAAAAAAAAAAATAGGCGTAATAAGTGTTGGATAGGTAGCAAGAATCTCTTAACACCCAATTTAAAAAAACCGATTAGCCCTCAAGGGGGAAAAAAAAAAGGGGAAGGGGGTAAAAAATTTTTTTCATGTTTGCAACCCCCTGTTTCAATATAGCTTTTAAAAAAAAAAAATTCTAAAAACCGGAAGAGTAAACCCAAAATTTCATTTAATTACTTTTTTTAACTTGGTACCCCCCTTTTAAACCCCTATTTAAAAGCAAAAATGTTTTTTCATGCATTTTAGATTAAACCTGTTAAAAAATTTTTTAGGAAAAAAATATTTAAAAACCAAATTTTAAAAATCTTAAAGCCTTTTCAGTTTTTTGTTGTTCTATTGTATTAATATTTTGGGTTCCAAAACCTCTGTATAGGGAAAACTATGATTTTTAAAAAATTCACATTATTTTCAGAGTTACAACCATTTGAAATAATTATCCCTATTTTCTTAAAAAATTTTTCCCCCCTTTTGTTTCGTAAAACATGGATAAACCGGGTTCCTAGTTATGCATTTCAAAATTCTAGTTGAGCCTCTGTAAAAGGTCTGAGGAAAACAGGGAAAATATTAAACGGAAGCTTTTTCAAAAAGAACTTTTAAAAAGGGACTAAGAATTTTGCCAAAAAAATTGTATTTAAAAAATTTTTTTTTCTAAAGTCCCTTAAAAAAAAATACATTTTTCTAAACTAAGGACACTAAATATCAAAAATATTATTCATTTACACGCTTTTTAAAATCACGGTTCCGAATGTTGTCGGATACCTTTTTTGAACTTTATTGTATACATTAATTGGTAATTAAATCCTTTTATTTCAGGTCCTTTTTCAAAAGAAGAGAAAAATAAATTAGAGTTTTTTTATGTTGCATTAAATCTACTCAACTGTACTTAATTTGGATGTATCAATAAATACCTAAATTCTTCTGTTTGTATTGTGTTTCTGTTCTTCCACTTGTATTTCATATGTATCCCAGGATAAAAACACACGACAACATTTAAATTTTTTTAAATTCAGTATGGAAGAAATTTTAATAAACATGTTACCTTTGTTTAAAGCAAATCGGTATCCTCCATTCCATACCGGTAAAGTAAATTTGGTCAAATTTGATGTACCTCACAGATAGACTATATTAATTATTTCTTAGTTCATCAAATAAGTATAAATATTTTTAGTTTGCATTGCGTTAAGTTAATCTGATTTTAAAAAAAAAACCTTCGTTTCGGTAAGTTAACTACTTTATTCATACATTAAAATTTTCATAATTTGTAGGTTTCCTATTTTGTAACTGTATAAATGGCATTGATAAAAAAATTCACTTTAAAAAT
>BMAV01007600.1:0-10080 GCA_019973955.1 Trichonephila inaurata madagascariensis
ACCCTTTGGTCGATTTTGGGCTGCAGCACTTCACGGAAAACGGCTATTGAGATTACCCTCAGTTCGTAGCATATCGGATCGTCCATGATACGAAATCGCACTCCAAACCATAACTCCCGGTGTTAGGCCACTATGTTGTTCGATAACGCACTCAAGAAGGCAGCGTTCACCGGCATAGCGTCTAACACAAATGGGGTCATCATGGTACCACAAATTGAAGCCTTGATTCATTTGAAAAGACAACTTGGTGCCAATCAGCTTGCCAGGCTTTGTGCTCTTGGGCCTATTGCAGACTCAGCCGTCGATGGTTTGCCGTCAGGGGGATCCTGTATAAAGGCACCCTTGCACGCAATCCACGGTGCAGCAGACGTCGACGAATTGACGAAGGTGACATTAGTACACCTGTAGCAGTAGACCAACGTGCTGCCAACTGCCTGGAGGAGCATGTACGATCATTCGCCGCCATGCGGAGCAAGCAAGTGTCGATCGTCACGCGCTGACGTTACCTTCCATTGTACACTGCCAGTTTTTCGAGTTGCTCGGTGCTCGTCGGTCCACTGCTTCCAAACTCACATCACTGTGGAACTGTTCTGCTCCACACAAGCTCCTATTGTGCGATAGGAAGATCCTCCTTCTCGACGGCCGATAATCTTTCACCGTTCAAACTCCAAAAATTGTTGGAATTTCCCCTTATTTTGCAGTGGAGGCATACTTAGGTCTAACTAAACTTTCGCCAATAACAAATAATTATTAACTATTTTCAAAAGCCCTCTATTTATTCGCTTTCAGCATCAGTTCAGAGGGCTCTGCGCACCCTACGCATGCGCAGTGGCTCTGAAACTTTACTATTTTACGTAACATCCTATAATTGATATTTTCTACAAAGATCATTTAATTCTGATAATTCCTTCATGGTGTTGCATTTTTTACAAACAGCAGTATATATACACATGTATATATACATATTATATATATACATATATATATATATACATATATACATATATATATATATATATATATATACATACATACATATATATATATATACATATATATACATATATACATATATTATTATATATATATATATATATATATATATATATTTACTATATATATATATATATATATATATATATATATATATATATGTCAATAGCACACAGGAATTTTCCAAGGGAAAGTCCATCATTCTTATATCATGCTCCTTTTGATTTTGTCGATTTTTAGGAACAAAAAACAGGAAAAAACTAATTATTGAATAAATAATTAGTATTAAATAATAAAATTAATCATTAATAACAAATATTTAATTAAATTTTACGTATTATATACTTAAAATTATAATCAATCGGAAAAAAATCAAGGGCTTTGGGAAGGGTCCGGAAACCTAGGACACCCCTTATATATATATATATATATAATTCCAATATACACTGCTGGCCACCGTAAATGCAACACCAAGAAAGACAAGAGAGAGCACAACAAAATTTATTTTGTAGATAACATGTTGACCAAGTATCAAATGATTAAATTTATAGACTTCTTTGAAGTGTGGTTCCTGCCAGAATCAGCAGCCAGAGTAGCCGCCATTGTTGGAGATCACCGCTGCCACACGCCTCGGCATTGATTCAAAGAGACTTTGGATGTGTTCTTGGGGTACAGCAGACCAAGTAGCTTCCACACGTTGCCAAAGTTGATCTGGTGTGGCAGCTGGGGGTGTAATCTGGGTCAATCGTTGAGCAACCATGGGCCACATGTTTTCTATTGGTGAACGATCCGGAGAGCGAGCGGCCAGGGAAGCAATTCAATCTGGTGGTTGACGAAGAATCTTTGGACAATGCGTGCCACGTGTTTTCACGCATTATCCTGTTGAAATATCGCTGTGGCCAAGCCCTGAAAGTAAGGAAGGACAACTGGCTCCAGCACCTCGGAGATGTAGCGCTGGCTGTTTAAAGTACTGCAATGCGTACTAGAGGAGTGCGAGAGTGATATCCAATACCACTCCATACCATAATACCCGATGCAGAACCAGTATGGCGGTGCATAACGCAGCTGTTCAGCATCCTCTCTCCACGGTGTCTCCAGATTCGAATCCGACCATCGTGGTGTTGCAGACAGATGCGTGACTCGTCAGTAAGACAACTTCATTCCATTCTGCCGCCCACATCCTTGTTTCATCGCACCATTGGCGGCGGAGACGTCTGTGGTTCTGCGTCAAGGGTAGACCTAGCAATGGACGTCTTGCGGACAGATCACTTTGCTGTAAACGGCGTCGAATGGTAAGCGCAGACACTGAATGATGCGTTACAGACTCAATGTGCTGTGCTATGGTTCGTGATGTGAATGGGCGATCCGTCACTGCCATGCTCACAATTTGCCTGTCCTCACGTGAAGTGGTGCACTGAGGTGGATGCGATCGACCACGTCGGTCCGTCGTACCCTCTTGCATCCAACGGTCACATATCCGCATTACAGTTGTTTGGTTTCATCAACACGACTACCGATTTCCCTGAAAGATAGTCCACAATCTCGGTAGGCCACTATCCTTCCTCTGTAGAGCTCGGATACTTGATCAAAAGCTGATCACTGTTTTCTATGAGACATAACTGATCGTTTTTTGAATAAATCACAAGAAAAACACAATTGCCGAACTTGAAATCGTCGAAATCTCCAAGCCTTAAATAGCGCTTTCAGGTGGCGCCACAGGTACGTGTGATGTGTGTCTGCGCTGAAATTCTAATCATTTGCATATCTCACCTCCACTAATGCATATTGTAAATTTCATGTTATTTGCATGCTTCCTTCAGGGTGTTGCATTTACGGTGACCAGCAGTGTATTATATATTCCAATTCATTCCATATAAAATTATTTTACGGGAACCAGGACCATGAGCAACAGAATATTCTCAAACTATGTAGTATATATTTAAAGAAAATTTTTTTAATTTTCTTTTATTATACTATAACAAGACCTGCAAGGAATTACTAAAAAGAGAGGTTGTCCAGTGTTAAATTTATTTTTAAGTTCCTCCCCGTGGAGCGTGGAACCCGCGTTGGGAAACATGGCTTTAGATACATGGAGACAAACTCCATAAAAAAATTGAAATTAATTAGCATACATATTTATAGTTTTTTATTTTTTAACGAATTTTTATTTTGACTCGTGGTGCCGCAAGGTTCCATGAAACACAACAAAACCAGTTCTCAAAAAGTATGCCTAAAACCCCGGACCTACGTTAAAACCTCAAAAAACGTTTTAAAAAAGAATGGGGGTTGTTGGTCAAACCCCGCACCCCTACTCCCTCAAACCCTCAAAGGAGTAATATCAACATTCAATGTAGACCAGTGTTTCTCAAACTGTGGGGCGCGCCCCTGGGGGGGAAAATACGGGGGGGCGTGAGCATATCGAAAATAAAAGATTAAAAAATTTTTACTGGAATAAAGTAAAAATCTTTCTGACATAATAAAAAACACACATTTACACTGTTTATAATTTATATATATCTGCGATATGATGTCATAAAAAAAAAAAGTTTTCTACTTCAAAACCTCATTATCTATCTTTGAGATACTATAACCAAATAAAAAAAAAATTTTATTTGTTTTTGCGGTAATCCCATGATGAGGTTTTTTTTATTACGTGTTCTTTTAAAATTTTAAAAATACCTTTTTTCAGAGAAAAAAAAAAACCCCAGCCCCATAATAAAAAAAAATTTTTAAGGAGATAAAAATTTAAAATCACTTTTTATATTATTGAAAATTTTTTTAAATAAGCTGTAAAACAAAAACAGGAATGTATTTGTTGGGGTTTTTGACCTTCGCGAATTTAAATTTTTTGTCGGTTAGTTACGCCCCTGCGCTCTTATGTATTTGTTTTCATTCGGGAAGTTGTAAAAAAAGCTATTTCTGCAGCTTTTTTTTTCCTTGAAAAATATTTTTTATGATTTCGGGAAAAAGCATAAAAAACCTTTGAAGGATTACTTGGCCAAGATTTATTTTGAGTATTCCCAAACATATAAACCCATAATAAAAAACGTTTTACAAAATTTTTTTTGAGCACCCATATTGTATTAAATACACTTTTAACCCGGGAGCGGTCACGCCGGCACTGAGCGCACGAAACCCGGTAATTCTGTATGACAAAAACTTTTTTTTTTTTACCAATGGCCCCGGCACTATCCTCCTGTTTGACAGTTTTTAAAGTGAACTTTAAAAATATTTGTCCCATATCTCCTCTTTTTTGGGGGTTTACAAACGTTTTTTTTCAATCTTAAGTTTTGACTGAGTTCCCGGTGCGATCACTTTTTTTTTTTTCCCAAAAAATTTTTTTTTTGTTCATGTTACATCCCCCCCTATGGGAAAAACTTAGTGACTTCGACTGCCTTGTTGTACGACTTATTGTGGGTTTTGGGAAATGGCGGGGAAATGTTTGGTAAATGATCAAAATATATATTTAAAAAAAATAAGAAAAAGTTAAAACTGATTAAAAAAAGGGGTGAACCTGCTGGGGAAAAAATGCATATTAAAATAAATTTGGAAAAACGATGAACATGAAACGAAAAAAAAAATTTTCAAATGCTACCAAAAAAAACCCCATCAACTAAAGTATGAAACTATAAGTATCAGAATACACACTTTTGCTGTCAAAAAAACACAAGCAAGCAAAAATTCAACATGCTATTTGTCGAACATCAAAAAGGGCTGTAAAAATTTTAATAAATTTTGAACCAAAAAAAATGACAGTTTTGCCTGCAAAATAACATTCCTGTAATGTTAGCGAAAAGTGTCTGTTTATTTTGTCTTTTTTTTAAATTCACGCCCCAGTTTAAACATTTTTTGTTCAGGTTTTTTTTGGATTTTTTTTCCCAGAATTAGCAAAGAAAAAAATTTAAAAGTCTTTGAAAGAAGGGAAATATATTTTTTTCTTAAGTAAATTATTCACTAAATTACGATTTTTTTTTTGTGTACTATAAAAAAAATTATGAAAAAAGGGGTGACTCCCAAAAACCCCCTTGACCATCAGTATCAAGGTCACCTGCTCCCGGAGTTAAAAAAAATGTTGAAGACTTTTTGCTTTAAATATTAAAAAAAAATACAAATTTTTCTTCATCGGGAAATTTTATGTTATTGTTCATTATTCAAACATCAATTCTAAATGCTAATTCTGTGAGGGTTAAAAATTTCAGTTCCTTAAAACTAATTATAATTTGAGCAATCATTTTAAAAAAACATTTTTCATTTTTTTTAAAATTTACTCCACTTGGCTTTTACTTTCCTTACAATTCCCGGGTTATATTAATGTTTTATTTTCTTTATAAAAAGAACTCGTGCAAAAGGAATTCTTCAGCCGGGATACTTTTTTAAAGTATCAGTGTGCTGCACAAGGAAATTTTAAAAACTAATTAATTAATACTAAATTAAGAACAAGTTTAATAAGTATTAGCGACTTCTATGGGCTTGTCTTGCCAAGGGGCCCGAATGCTTATGATTAGAAACTGACCCTCTGATTTCTTTTTTTATATTTAGCTGATATCTATATTTTTTTTCTTCTAAGCAGCCACCGCATTTTGCAATATGTTCCAATTTAAAATTAGAGAAAGGAAAAATAATATGATTATCCTATTACTTATTTTATTTTTTTGCTTAAAAAGTAACATATACAAATTTAATACTTATGTTATTAATTTGTACGGTTTTATAATTAAGATCGTGTATTGTAGCTTTAGCGTCAAAGTGCATTATTATTGCATTTAGTAATTCATTAATGTATAAGGGGGACGCGATAAAAATTGTGATTAAAAAGGGGGGCGCTAGTGCTGAAAGTTTGAGAAGCACTGATGTAGACTAAACATTGCAGTGTGAACCCAAATCTGAAGCGTACCAAGCGAAGTCAAAAACATACGAAAGGAACGTTCTTCCTGTTAACCCCAAGCCCTATTCAAAATTCTCCGGTTCCCCAAGACTCTAATAAAGCCAGATTGTTAAAGGACTTCGTCGTATCTGAACAAGCAAGTGTTGTCTCAGTTTTATTTTATAGAGCCTTTAAGGATTTACTTCCTGCTCTCCGTTCATCATCAGCGGATCATGATATGATTTACATCATTTTCGAAGCTTACTGTAACTTCCGGAGAAAAATAACCCACCCTCTCATTAATGCCTATACATCCAGTAGTGCATTCCCTTGAAATTGGTTTCTAAAACGCGAACGGCTTGCTTACTGAAATTCTTAATTTTATCTATGAACAGGATCTTGACTTGTTTTCGGTTCAAGAAACAAAACATGAGCCTCAAATCACAAACTATCATCTATTTAAAGATAATAAGCCCCACAATCCAACTCGTATCGATGAAGGCATTGGCATAATCAGTCCTAAGTGGGTCTTGTATCAAAATTCCTTGGAAACCCTCTTTTGGAAAATTTGAAAAAATTATCAAATTAATAAAATTTATACGAAAGTGTCAAATTGCTATATATGTTAGGCCACCTATGGCTTGAGGGCCTGTATCATTGATACAGCTTTTACAGCGGTAGCTACGTCATTGGTAAGAATACACTATGCAGAGTTTCTTTTTTAAATCCTGAAAGAATGGATCCGAAGGCCATTGAAATCAAAATGACTATCGTATTGAGGTTCTATCGCCTGATAACAAACCCTTAAGAGCAAATCCTCCACATTCAGTAAGTCTTTTCATCCCATTTCCTGCCCCCTTTAGGGAAGTGACTCTCAGTGTTGTAATTTCATCCACAAAAGAGGTGGAAGATATTGCTGGCAGTTTGCAATAACAACTTGAACCAAATTTTAACACTAAAAACCTCTCATTTTCTCAACATATTAATCGAGGTTGAAAATCTCTTAAATACACCTCATGTTCACAAGAAATTGCACCTACCCAACCAACAGAAGTTTTGCATGTTCAATTTGAAAACAGCCCTCAGGGGGCTCACCTTCTTTAGGTGAGTATGGGTGTCACAATCCCGAGGTGCCCTAGTGATCTTTTGGCAAGGGCTCACTCTCTTGTGATTACGGGTTTCGCGCACCCGCCTCTCCCGAGCGATCTTTACTTCTTTACTTTCACCTTTATTCCCCCACTTCCTTTTCCGCCATAGTAAAAAAGATGCGACATAGTCGACCTTCGATGACCAAAATGCCCGTGGGGTTTCAGCGTAAGTTAGAGGTGTGGGATTCTCGAAATGTGAGACTTTTTAGAATTCAAATATGATTTTTTATTAAGAATTTACTTAGTTTATTAGATATCGAACAAACTTATATTAGAGTGGGGAATAAACCAAAACACGTTGTCTTAATTAACACAGATCGCCAATTAGATCACTTATCAATATATCAAATATTATATCCGCCTACTCTTAATCTCAATAATATATTGCGTTCGAATATAATCTTCCTACCTTGGTTTGAATACTCAACGTCAATCTACTTCAAAATTTCTCCAAATGGGCGTAAATGGTATTTTACCTTGGTTAAAATGGCGAGCTTTACGGGATTCTAGACAAGCCGTCAATCAACACTTCTATCTTCTCGACACTGCTTTCTCTAAATTGCCATCTCGCTCACTAAAACTTCTATCCTTTTAAAGGTTATCTTATTTGCATCTATACTTCGTTTCACTTCTTGGATTTGGGTTGGAAAATATTTGTCATTAATCGTGGCCGTCAAAGAACACAGAGGTTATGTTAGAGGAAGGACGCGTGAGATGTCACAAAGAAAACACAGGTTTTTATTTCCTAAGAATACATATCCAGGAATTTTACTTCATGGTTTATCCCCTTAGTGGTTCTTGCTTTATTATTGATTTTTTCCTTACATATTATCTTTCATTTTACTTGCGACGAAGTCCTGTGGCAGACCAGGACTGAGTGGAATAAAAATAGAAGTCTGATGGGTTTTTCACAACTGGTATGACGACACAACAGACTGCCTGCTCCCTGGGAAAACTGGCGCTTGGAGCAGGGTTTTAAACTTCTGAGGACATTTGGACTGGTGAGGTGGGGTCTTGGAGGAAGCGGCCATGTAGAGGGTACAGGAGAAAAACTGAGTTTGCGTCTCAGCCCAGATGTAAGGGCGGGGCAGCCTAACCAGCATGCCCTGGCTGCTCTATCAGCTGGTGTATAATCTCGCCTGCCTTGTAGCTCCAGGTGATGCCTGGATGGGGTCTTGCATTGCAGAGTGGGGGGCTCTCCCAAGGCCAATGCTGGTTGCTAAATCTGGGCCTATCTCCGCCAAACTGGTCCTCTGAAAATCAAAAGGGATTCTCCTCCTCCTTTCTCAAAAACAAAATTAAAATGCAAAAAATAAGGAAAAAGATAAAAACGCATTCTTTAAAATCGCCAACCCACCATACGCAACACACGGTGGTCAGCCCACCAACTCTCAAACTTGCTCCGAATCTTTTAACAAATTTATTGTTCTTCATGTAACTGATAACAGAAAACTTTCCAATGCTTCAACTTTTCTTATCTCTAAAGATATACAAGGTTCAGCTGGTTCTGTGAAATCTATAAAAAAAATTACCATCCGGAAATTTTCTGATTTGAAACAACAACACAAGCACAATTTAATTTCTCCTACAATGTACAAATCTTCAACATTTCTAATACTGCTCCCTCACAAACACTAATTCATCCAAAGGAGTGATTTACTGCCCAGATCTGATACCTTTACCCGATTCTGTAACTGTAACTTCACCATTTTATACTCACATTTTCTAAACATACATTACCAGAAAACATACTAATTGGTTACTTAAACATTAAAACAAGACTTTACATCCCTAACCCTCTCAGAAGTTTTCGCTGTCAAAGTTACGGTCATGGAACAGCTTTTTGTTGCAGCGTTGCTACCTGCAATAAATGCAGCTGTACGGAGCACGCCAGGGAAGCATGTACGACAGAACGGAGAAAGGGTGCAAACTGCAGGGGAAAACCCTTTTTCCAAAATCAAAAAGGCGCAAGAAAAAGAAATACAAAGAAAAAAAAGTACGAAAACCTTTCGTAAACAAAAAAAATGGCTGGTCAATTTTTCCCCCTGAACCTTCGGTTCTTATGCAAATGGTAATGACCAACAAAAAAATAAAAAAAGTACGCAGAAAAAGAACTCAAACAGAAAAAATAAAAAGAAACACCAAAAAAAAAATTTTTTAAACTTAAATCTAAAAGATTCCCCCAAAAAAAACCTTTTAGGCCCCCTTTGGGCCATATTTTGATTTCGCGTGGCTTGGGGGGGATTCTCAAAAAGAACAGACATTTTAAATTTTAATATCTTTTTTAAAAATATAACTTTAAAAGTCTAACAATTTAATAAATTTATATAAATAAGAATTAGGATAAGAAAACCGAAAAAAGTTCCGGAATTAACTTGCCACTTTATTTTAAAAAATTATATTATCCGCCTACTTCACTTCTGATAAATTTCGTCTTATCAAATAAACGTCCCACCCTTTTCTGATTCAATCAATGTTTAAAATTGGGGGCCCCTGCAATGGTATGCACCTTGTAGCAACGGCTGGGTAACCGGGAACTTTACGATGGCGTTAATTCATCTCGTATCTCTTAAACATAACTTTCCCCAAATTGCCATTTCTTCTGAAACTTTTTTTTTTTAAAATATCTTATTTGCATTTCTATTGCAATTAGTTTTGAAATTTGGTTGGAAAAGAGTTGCCTTTAAACTTAGCCCTCAAAAGAACTCAGAGGTTATTTTAAAGAACAGACGCGTGAGACCCAACCCCCTTAATCAATTTCAGAGCAACTCATCTTAAAACATCTTTACCCACCTAGAGTCCTTAAACCTAGACAACGGTCTCCGAACATTGCACGTCTCGTACCTTTCCCATACCGAAGTTTTGTGGAAATAGCAAAAAATTCATCAAAGGGAGCTACTGACAATTCCAGAAATTTCAAACTGAAACCCTCAATTCGAATAGAATCTGGTGGAATTTAAACCACCAAAAAGTAGAAGACGTTTTGCTTCTCAGTAAAAAAAATCAAGACAAAGCTATTCACCAAAAATTTAACCAAAAAACCAAAAAGGGTCTCCAATATTTTTAAAAAAAAAA
>BMAV01007602.1:0-13856 GCA_019973955.1 Trichonephila inaurata madagascariensis
AGTGAAATGGGTAACTTTTGGGAAATTTCTGGGGTAAAAAAAAAAAATGTGGCTATTGAAACAGACTTTGAAAGAGGGAGAATTTCAAAGAAACTTTTCTCATAACCTTTGAACTAATTTTAATTTCGACAAGCGCCATACATATTTGTGATCAGCGTTGAATTCTGTGCAAGAAAAATTGTTTGGGGGGTTGAGGGGACAATAAAATGATCCAAAACCACGGAAAAAAGAAATGCGTCGAATTAAACCCCTATGAAAGACGAACGCTTCAAAAAAGGGTAATACCGCAATTAAAAATTTTTTACTTTTTTTGGTGTTTTCATACTTGTTATAGAAATGCATTACCGTTATAACTCGAGTTCAATAACGCAGGGGGAATATTTTAAGTGTCTTTGGGTTTGGGGCGGCCTCTCTTAATGACCCGGTTTTTTTAAATCGGTGGTTTGGCTTTCGCCCAAAATAGGTGGTTTTTTTTTAAGAAGGTGTTTTATTTTAAAAAATTACGGAATTTCGGAAACGGGGACCAGATTTGATTTCTGGTCCAATTTCGAGTGAAATGGGGGCTTTTGGTAAGTTTCTAGGGGAAAAAAAAGTGGTGGGCATGTCACGAAACAGACATTGAAAAAAGAATTTCAAAAAAACCGTTAAGATAACTTTTTTAACTTTTGGGAAATTTTAACAAGGGCCCTAATTTCGTGATCACGTTGAATTCTGTGCAGGAAAACAAAGTTTGGTGAGAATTGGGTTTTAAAATCGGTCTGTAAGTTGGCTTTCATGCCAAATAGGTTGGTTTTTCAAGAAGGTCTTTCATTTTAAAAAAAATTACAGGAATTTCGTGAAACGGAGACCAGATTTAGATTCCTGGTCAAATTTCGAGTGAAATGGGTAACTTTGGTAAGTTTCTAGGGTAAAAAAAATAGTGGCTATTGAAACAGACTATTGAAAGAGGGGACGAATTTCAAAGAAACATTGAGCATAACCTTTGAACTAATTGGAATTTCGACAAGCGCCATACATATTCGTGATCAGCGTTGAATTCTGTGCAAGAAAAACTAAGTTTGGTAGGAATTGGAGGAAGACAAAAAAAATGATCCAAACGCACGGAAAAGAGAAATGCGTCGCAATTAAGCCCATATGAAAGACGAACGCTTCAAAAAGGATAATACCGTTATTAAAATTTTTTTACTTTTTTTTTCGGTGATTTTCTGATACTTGTTATAGAAATGCATTACCAAAGTGCAATAACTCGAGTTCTAATAATCGCAGGGTAATATTTTAAGTGTCTTTGGGTTTGAGGGCGGCCTCTCGTTCGAATGACACACGGTTTTTTCAAATCGGTCGCTAAGTTGGCTTTCAAGCGAAATAGTTCGGTTTTTTCAAGAAGGTGTTTTATTTTAAAAAAAAAATTACAGGAATTTCGTGAAACGGAGACCAGATTTGGATTCCTGGTCCAATTTCGAGTAAAATGGGTCTTTTTGGTAAGTTTCTAGGGTTAAAATAATAGTGGTGGGCATGTCACTGAAACAGACTATTAAAAGAGGGCACGAATTTCAAAGAAACCGTTGGGCATATTTTTTGAACTATTTGGAATTTCAACAAGCGCCATACATATTCGTGATCAGAGTTGAATTCTGTGCAAGAAAAACTAAGTTTGGTGAGAATTGGCCGGTTTTTTAATATCGGTCTGTAAGTTGGCTTTCATTTAAAATAGGTTGGTTTTTCAAGAAGGTCTTTCATTTTTAAAAAAAGTTACAGGAATTTCGTGAAACGGAGACCAGATTTAGATTACTGGTCAAATTTCGAGTGAAATGGGTAACTTTGGTAAGTTTCTAGGGTAAAAAAAATAGTGGCTATTGAAACAAGACTATTGAAAAGAGGGACAATTTCAAAAAAATTTAGGGGATAACCTTTGAACTAATGGGAATTTCGACAAGTGCCATACATATTCGTGATCAGCGTTGAATTCTGTGCAAGAAAAACTAGGTTTGGTAGGAATTGGAGGAAGACAAAAAATGATCCAAAAGCACGGAAAGAGAAAATACGTCGCAATTAAGCCCATATGAAAAGACGAACGCTTCAAAAGGATAATACCGCAATTAAAATTTTTTACTTTTTTTTCGGTGTTTTCTGATACTTGTTATAGAAATGCATTACCAAAGTGCAATAACTCGAGTTCGAATAATCGCAGGGTAATATTTTAAGTGTCTTTGGGTTTGGGGGCGGCCTCTCGTTCGAATGACACACGGTTTTTTCAAATCCTTCGGTAATTTGGCTTTCAAGCGAAATAGGTCGGTTTTTTCAAGAAGGTGTTTCATTTTAAAAAAAATTACAGGAATTTCGTGAAACGGAGACCAGAATTGGATTCCTGGTCCAATTTCGAGTGAAATGGGTCTTTTTGGTAAGTTTCTAGGGTAAAAAAATAGTGGTGGGCATGTCACGGAAACAGACAATTGAAAGAGGGCACGAATTTCAAAGAAACCGTTGGGCATAACTTTTGAACTATTTGGAATTTCAACAAGCGCCATACATATTCGTGATCAGCGTTGAATTCTGTGCAAGAAAAACAAAGTTTGGTGAGAATTGGGGGTTTTTTAAAATCGGTCTGTAAGTTGGCTTTCATTTAAATAGGTTGGTTTTCAAGAAGGTCTTTCATTTTTAAAAAGTTACAGAATTTCTGAAACGAGACCAGATTTAATTCCTGGTCAAATTTCAGTGAAATGGGTAACTTTGGTAAGTTTCTAGGGTAAAAAAAATAGTGGCTATTGAAACAGACTATTGAAAAAAGGGACGAATTTCAAAGGGAAAAAATTGCTCATAACCTTTGAACTAATTGGAATTTCGACAACGCCATACATATTCGTGATCAGCGTTGAATTCAATGCAAGAAAAAATTTAAATTTGGTAGGATTTGGGGGACAATAAAATGATCAAACGCACGGAAAAAGAAATGCGTCCATAAGCCCATATGAAAAACGAACGCTCAAAAGGATAATACCGCAATTAAAATTTTTACTTTTTTCGGTGTTTTCTGATACTTGTTATAGAAATGCATTACCAAAGTGCTATAACTCGAGTTCCGAATAATCGCAGGGTAATATTTTTTAAGTGTCTTTGGGTTTGGGGGCGGCCCTCGTTCGAGACACCCGGTTTTCAAATCGGTCGGTAAGTTGGCTTTCAAGCCAAAAAAGGTCAGTTTTCAAGAAGGTGTTTCATTTTAAAACAAATTTCAGGAATTTCGTGAAACGGAGACCAATTTGGATTTCTGGTCCCAAATTTCGAGTAAATGGGTCTTTGTGGAAGTTTCTAGGTAAAAAAAGTGGTGGGCATGTCACGGGAAAAAGACTATTGAAAAAAGGGGGACGAATTTCAAAAACCGTTGAGCGCTCTTTTGAACTGTTTGGAATTTCAACAAGCGCCATACATATTCGTGATCATCGTTGAATTCTGTGCAGGAAAAAAAAAAAAGTTTGGTGAAATTGGCGGGTTTTAAAATCGGTCTGTAAGTTGGCTTTCATGCCAAATAGGTTGGTTTTCAAGAAAGTCTTTCATTTTAAAAAAGTTACAGGGAAATTTTTGAAACGAGACAGATTTAAATTCCTGGTCAAATTTCGAGTGAAATGGGTACTTTGGTAAGTTTCTAGGGTAAAATAGTGGCTATTGAAACAGACTATTGAAAGAGGGGACGAATTTCAAAAAAAAAATTTGGGGATAACCTTTGAACTAATGGGAATTTCGACAAGTGCCATACATATTCGTGATCAGCGTTGAATTCTGTGCAAGAAAAACTAAGTTTGGTAGGAATTGGAGGAAGACAAAAAATGATCCAAACGCACGGAAAAGAAATGCGTCGCAATTAAGCCCATATGAAAGACGAACGCTTCAAAAAGGATAATACCGTTATTAAAATTTTTTACTTTTTTCGGTGTTTTTCTGATACTTGTTATAGAAATGCATTACCAAAGTGCAATAACTCGAGTTCTAATAATCGCAGGGTAATATTTTAAGTGTCTTTGGTTTGAGGGCGGCCCTCGTTGAATGACCACGGTTTTTCAAATCGGTGCTGTTGGTTTCAAGCGAAATGTTGGTTTTTTTAAAAAAGGTGTTTTATTTTAAAAAAAAATTTCAGGAATTTCGTGAAACGGAACCAGATTTGGATTCCTGGTCCAATTTCGGTAAAATGGGGGTTTTTGGTAAGTTTTTAGGGGTTAAAAAAAGTGGTGGGCATGTCCGGAAACAGACTATTAAAAAGAGGGCACGAATTTCGAAACCGTTGGGGTATTTTTTTTCTATTTGGAATTTCAACAAGCGCCATACATATTCGTGATCAGGTTGAATTCTGTGCAAGAAAAAATAAGTTTTAAATTTGGCCGGTTTTTAATATCGGTCTGTAATTGGCTTTCATTTAAAATAGGTTGGTTTTTTAAGGGTCTTTTTATTTTTAAAAAGTTACGGAATTTCGGGAAAAGGAGACCAATTTGATTACTGGTCAAATTTCATGAAATGGGTAACTTTGGTAAGTTTCTAGGGTAAAAAAAAAAAAAAAGTGGCTATTGAAACAGACTATTGAAAGGGGACGAATTTAAAAAAAAAATTTAGGGGTAACCTTTTAACTAATGGGGAAATTTTGACAAGTGCCATACAATTCGTGATCAGCGTTAATTTTTCAAAAAAAAAAACTAAGTTTGGTGGATGGGGGGAAGACAAAAAAAAGATCAAAAGCACGGAAAAAAGAAATACGTCCAATTAAGCCCATATGAAGACGAACGCTTCAAAAGGATAATACCGCAATTAAAATTTTTTTTCTTTTTTTTTTGGTGTTTTTTTTGATCTTGTTTAAAAAGCATTTCCCAAAATGCAAAAAATCGAGTTCGAATAATCGCGGGTAATATTTTGGTCTTTGGGTTTGGGGGGGCCTCTCGTTCGAATGACACACGGTTTTTTAAATCCCCTTCGGTAATTTGGCTTTCGCGAAATAGGTCGGTTTTTTTAAGAAGGTGTTTCATTTTAAAAAAATTACAAATTTCGGAAACGGAGCCAGTTTTCCTGGTCCCAAATTTTAGTGAAATGGGTCTTTTGGTAAGTTTCTAGGGTAAAAAAAAAAAGTGGTGGGCATGTCACGGAAACAGACAATTGAAAAGGGCACAATTTCAAAGAAACCGTTAAGATAACCCGAACATTTGGGAAATTTTAACAAGCGCCATACATATTTGTGATCAGCGTTGAATTCTGTCAAAAAAAACAAGTTTGGTGAGTTGGGGTTTTTAAAATCGGTGAAGTTTGGGTTTCATTTAAATTAGGTTGGTTTTCAAGAAGGTCTTTCATTTTTAAAAAAAAATTACAGGGAAATTTTGGAAACAGAGACCAGATTTAAATTCCTGGTCAAATTTCGAGTGAAATGGGTAACTTTGGTAAGTTTCTAGGGAAAAAAAAAAATAGTGGCTATTGAAACAGACTATTGAAAGAGGGGACGAATTTCAAAGAAACAATTGCTCATAACCTTTGAACTAATTGGAATTTCGACAAGCGCCATACATATTCGTGATCAGCGTTGAATTCTGTGCAAGAAAAATTAAGTTTGGTAGGAATTGGAGGAAGACAATAAAATGATCCAAACGCACGGAAAAGAGAAATGCGTCGCAATTAAGCCCATATGAAAGACGAACGCTTCAAAAAGGATAATACCGCAATTAAAATTTTTTTACTTTTTTTTTCGGTGTTTTTCTGATACTTGTTATAGAAATGCATTACCAAAGTGCTATAACTCGAGTTCGAATAATCGCAGGGTAATATTTTAAGTGTCTTTGGGTTTGGGGGCGGCCTCTCGTTCGAATGACACCCGGTTTTTTCAAATCGGTCGGTAAGTTGGCTTTCAAGCCAAATAGGTCGGTTTTTTCAAGAAGGTGTTTCATTTTAAAAACAATTACAGGAATTTCGTGAAACGGAGACCAGATTTGGATTTCTGGTCCAATTTCGAGTGAAATGGGTCTTTGTGGTAAGTTTCTAGTGTAAAAAAGTGGTGGGCATGTCACTGAAACAGACTATTGAAAGAGGGCACGAATTTCAAAGAAACCGTTGGGCATAACTTTTGAACTGTTTGGAATTTCAACAAGCGCCATACATATTCGTGATCATCGTTGAATTCTGTGCAGGGAAAAACAAAAGTTTAGTGAGAATTGGCGGGTTTTTAAAAATCGGTCTGTAAAGTTGGCTTTTCATGCCAAATAGGTTAGTTTTCAGAAGTCTTTCATTTTTAAAAGTTACAGAATTTCATTGAAACGGAGACCAGATTTAGATTCTGGTCAAATTTCAGTGAAATGGGTAGCTTTGAGAGTAAGTTTCACAGGGTAAAAAAAAATAGTGGCTATTGGAAACAGACTATTGAAAGAGGGACAATTTCAAAAGAAACAGTGGGCATAACCTTTGAACTAATAGAATTTCGACAAGCGCCATACATATTCGTGATCAGCGTTGAATTCTGTGCAAAGAAAAAACTAAGTTTGGTAGGGTGGAAGACAAAAATGATCAAACGCACGGAAAAATGCGTCGCAATTAAGCCCTTACTTATGAAAGACGAACGCTTCAAAAGGATAATACCGTTATTAAAATTTTTTACTTTTTTTTTTCGGTGATTTTCTGATACTTGTTATAGGAAATGCATTACCAAAGTGCAATAACTCGAGTTCTAATAATCGCAGGGTAATATTTTTAAGTGTCTTTGGGTTTGAGGGCGGCTCGTTCGAATGACACACGGTTTTCAATCGGTCGCTAAGTTGGCTTTTCAAGCGAAATAGTTCAGTTTTCAAGAAGGTGTTTTATTTTAAAAAAATTACAGGAATTTCGTGAAACGGAGACCAGATTTGGATTCCTGGTGTTCGGAAAATGGGTCTTTTGGTTTCTAGGGTTAAAATAATAGTGGTGGGCATGTCACTGAAACGGAGCTATTAAAGAGGGCACGAATTTCAAAGAAACCGTTGGGCATATTTTTTGAACTATTTGGAATTTCAACAAGCGCCATACATATTCGTGATCAGCGTTGAATTCTGTGCAAGAAAAACTAAGTTTGGTAGTAGCCCGGTTTTTAATATCGGTCGGTAAGTTGTGGCTTTTCATGCCAAAATAGGTTGGTTTTCAAGAAGGTCTTTCATTTTTTAAAAAAGTTACAGAATTTCGTGAAACGGAGACCAGATTTGAATTCTGGTCAAATTTCGAGTGAAATGGTAACTTTGGTAAGTTTCTAGGGTAAATAGTGGTGGGCATGTCGCACAAACGGGCAGCTATTGAGGGGACGAATTTCAAAGAAACAATTGCTCATAACCTTTGAACTAATTCGAATTTCGACAAGCGCCGTACATATTCGTGATCACAGCGTTGAATTCTGTGCAAGAAGAAAAAGAAACTAAGTTTGGTAATAATTGGAGGAGGAACAAAAAAATGATCCAAACGCACGGAAAAAATGCGCACGTCACCGCAATTAAGCCCATATATGAAAGACGAGCAACTTCAAAAAGGATAATACCGTTATTAAAATTTTTTACTTTTTTCTGTGTTTTCTGATGCCCCATTTATAGAAATGCATTACCAAGTGCAATAACTCGAGTTCTAATAATCGCAGGGTAATATTTTTAAAAGTGTCTTTGGGTTTGGGGCGTACACTCTCGTTCGAATGACACCCGGTTTTTTCAAATCGTTCGGTAAGTTGGCTTTCAAGCGAAATAGGTCGGTTTTTCAAAGAAGGTGTTTCATTTTAAAAATTACAGAATTTCGTGAAACGGAGACCAGAATTAGTTCACAGTCCCAATTTCAGGTGAAATGGGTCTTTTGGTAGTTTCTAGGGTTAAAATAATATTGGTGGGCATGTCGCACAAACAGACTATTGAAGAGGGCACAATTTCAAAAACCGTTAGGCATATTTTTGAACTATTTGGAATTTCAACAAACGCCATATATATTCGTGATCAGCGTTGAATTCTGTGCAAGAAAAACTAAGTTTGGTGAAATTGGCCGGTTTTTTAAAATCGGTCGGTAAGTTATTAGCTTTCATGCCAAATAGGTTGGTTTTCAGAAGGTCTTTCATTTTAAAAAAGTTACAGGAATTTCATGAAACGGAACCGGAATTTAGATTCCTGGTCAAATTTCGATTGATATGAGTAACTTTTGAAAGTGAGATTCTAAGTAAAAAAAAAAAAATAGTGGTGAGCATGTCGCACAAACGAACTATTGAAAGGGGACGAATTTAGAAGAAACAATTGGCCATAACAGCTGAACTAGTGGAATTTCGACAAGCGCCATACATATTCGTGATCAGCGTTAGTTGTGCAGAAAAACTAAGTTTGGTAGGAAGTGAAGACAAAAAATGATCAAACGCACGGAAAAAAAATGCGTCGCAATTAAGCCCATATGAAAGACGAATGCTTCAAAAAGGATAATACCACAATTAAATTTTTGCTTTTTACGGTTTTTCTGATGCTTGTTAATAGAAATGCATTACCAAAGATTAAATACTCCAGTGCTAATAATCGCAGGGTAATATTTTAAGTGTCTTTGGGTTTTGGGGGCGGCCTCGTTCGAATGACCCCCGGTTTTTAAAATCGGTCGGTCAGTTGTGAAGCTTTCATGCCAAAATAGGTTGGTTTTCAAGAAGAGTTTTCATTTTTAAAAGGTTACAGAAGAAGATTTCGTGGAAACGGAGACCAGATTTAGATTCCTGGTTAAATTTCGAGTGAAATGGGTAACTTTGGTAAGTTTCACAAGGGTAAAAAAAAATAGTGTTGGGCATGTCACTTAAGACTATTGAAAAAGGGGACGGATTTCAAAAGAAACAATTGGGCATAACAGCACTGAACTAATTGGAATTTCGACAAGCGCCATACATATTCGTGATGACGTTGAATTCTGTGCAAGAAAAACTAAGTTTTGGTAGAAGGTGGAGGAAGACAAAAAAATGATCCAAACGCACGGAAAAGAGAAACGTCGCAATTAGCCCTTATGAAAGACGAACGCTTCACCAAAAAGGATAATACCACAATTAAATTTTTTTGCTTTTTCGGTGTTTTCTGATACTTGTTATAGAAATGCATTAAAGTGCAATAACTCGAGTTCTATCGCAGGGTAATATTTTAAGTGTCTTTGGGTTTGGGGGCGGCCTCTCGTTCGAATAGGCACCCAGTTTTCAAATCGGTCGGTAAGTTGGCTTTTCTCAAGCAAATAGGTCAGTTTTCAGAAGTTGTTTCATTTTTAAAAAAAATTACGAATTTCGTGAAACAGGGACAGGTGGTTTCCTGGTCAATTTCCAGTGAAATGGGTCTTTTGGTAAGTTTCTGGGTAAAAAAATAGTGGGTAAGGCATGTCACGAAACAGACTATTGAAAAGAGGACACGAATTTCAAAACCGTTGGGCATAACTTTGCGAACTATTTGGAATTTCTACAAGCGCCATACATATTCGTGATCAGCGATTGAATTCTGACAAGAAAAACAAGTTTGGTGAAATTGGCGTTTTTTTTAAAATCGGTCTGTAAAGTTGGCTTTCATTTAAAAATAAGGTTAGTTTTCAAGAAGGTCTTTCATTTTTAAAAAAGTTACAGAATTTCTAAGTGAAACGGAGACCAGATTTAGATTCCTGGTCAATTTCAGTGAAATGGGTAACTTTGGTGATAGTTTCTAGGGTAAAAATAGTGGCTATTGAAACATACTATTGAAAGAGGGGACGAATTTCAAAAAAAAAATTGAGAGGGATAACCTTTGAACTAATGGGAATTTCGACAAGTGCCATACATATTCATTGATCAGCGTTGAATTCTGTGCAAGAAAAACTAAGTTTAGTAGGAATTGGAAGACAAAAATGATCCAAAAGGAAAAGAGAAATACGTCACCAATTAAGCCCATATGAGAAGAGAACGCTTCAAAAGGATAATACCACAATTAAAATTACACTTTTTTTCGGTGTTTTCGATTACTTGTTATAGAAATGCATTACCAAAGAGATTATAACTCGAGAGTTCTAATAATCACTTGGGGTAATATTTTAAAATTGTCTTTGGGTTTGGGGGCGGCCTCGTTCGAGAATGACACCAGTTTTTTTCAAATTGAAGGTCGGTAAAGTTGGCTTTCAAGCAAATAGGTCGGTTGCAGAAGGTGTTTCATTTTAAAACAAATTACAGAATTTCGTGAAACGGAGACCAGATTTGATTCCTGGTCAATTTCGAGTGAAATGGGTCTTTGGTAAGTTTCTAGGGTTAAAAATGAGTGTTGGGCATGTCACTTTCAAACAGACGCTATTGAAGAGAGCACGAATTTCAAAGAAACCGTTGGGCATATTTTTTGAACTGTTGGAATTTCAAAAAGCGCCATACATATTCGTGATCAGCGTTGGTGTGTAAGAAAAACTAAATTTGGTGAGAATTGGCCGGTTTTTTTTTTTTTTTAAAATCGGTCGGTAAGTTTAAACTTTCATGACAAATAGGTTGGTTTTTCAAGAAGGTCTTTCATATTTAAAAAAGATTTACAGGAATTTCGTGAAACAGAGACAGATTTAGATTCCTGGGCAAGTTCAGTGAAATGGGTAACTTTAGTGAAGTTTCTAGGGTAAAAAAAAATAATTAATTGGGCATGTCACGGAAACAGACTATTGAAAGAGGACACGAATTTCAAAGAAACCGTTGAGCATAACTTTGAACTATTTGGAATTTCAACAAGCGCCATGTATATTCGTGATCAGCGTTGAATTCTGTGCAAGAAAAACAAAGTTTGGTGAGTGGGGTTTTTAAAATCGGTCTGTAAGTTGGCTTTCATTTAAAATAGGTTGGTTTTCAAGAAGGTCTTTCATTTTTTTAAAAAAGTTACAGAATTTCGTGAAACGGGGAAACCCGTTTTGATTCTGGGCAAATTTCGAGTGAAATGGGTAACTTTTTAAGTTTCTAGGGTAAAAAAAAAAGTGGCTATTAAACAGACTATTGAAAGGGGGACGAATTTCAAAAAAAAATTTGGGATAACCTTTGAACTAATGGGGAAATTTTGACAAGTGCCATACATGTTCGTGTCAGCGTTGAATTCTTCAAGAAAAACTAAGTTTGGTAGGTTGGGGAAGACAAAAAAAAGATCAAACGCCCGGGAAAAAAATGCGTCCCAAAATTTAAACCCATATGAAAAACGAACGCTTAAAAAAGGGTAATACGGTTATTAAAAATTTTTTTTCTTTTTTTTTGTGTTTTCTGATACTTGTTATAAATGCATTACCAAAAATGCAATAACTCGAGTTCTAATAATCGCAGGGTAATATTTTAAGTGTCTTTGGGTTTGGGGCGGCCTCTCGTTCGAATGAAAACGGTTTTTCAAATCGTTCGGTAATTTGGCTTTCAAGCGAAATAGGTCGGGTTTTTAAAAAAGGTGTTTCATTTTAAAAAAATTTCAGAATTTCGTGAAACGGAGACCAAATGGATTCTGGTCAATTTCCAGTGAAATGGGTCTTTTGGTAAGTTTCAGGGTAAAAAATAGTGGTGGGCTTCACGGAAACAGACAATTGAAAAGGGGGACAATTTCAAAGAAATCGTTGGGGGGAAAATTTTGAACTATTTGGAATTTCAACAAGCGCCATACATATTCGTGATCAGCGTTGTTTTGTGCAAGAAAAACAAGTTTGGTGAAATTGGGGTTTTTTTAAAAACGGTCTGTAAGTTTTTCATTTAAAATAGGTTGGTTTTTTAAGAAGGTCTTTCATTTTTAAAAAAAGTTACAGGGAAATTTTGTGAAACGGAGACCAATTTAAATTCCTTTGGGCAAATTTCAGTGAAATGGGTAACTTTGGAAGTTTTTGGGTAAAAAAGTGGCTATTGGGGAAAAAGACTAGAAGAGGGACAATTTCGAAACAATTGCTCATAACCTTTGAACTAATTTGGGAAATTTTAAAGCGCCATAAATTTTGTGATCAGCGTTGAATTCGTGCAAAAAAAAAAAATAATTTGGTAGGGAATTGGAGGAAACAATAAAAAAAGATCCAAACGCACGGAAAAAAATGCGTCCCAATTAAGCCCATATGAAAGACGAACGCTTCAAAAAAGGGTAAACCGCAATTAAAATTTTTTTTCTTTTTTTTGGTGTTTTCTGATACTTGTTATAGAAATCATTCCAAAGTGCAATAATCGAGTTCGAATAATCGCAGGGTAATATTTTAAGTGTCTTTGGGTTTGGGGCGGCCTCGTTCGGAATGAAAACGGTTTTTTCAAATCCTTCGGTAATTTGGCTTTCAAGCGAAATAGGTCGGTTTTCAAAAAGGTGTTTCATTTTAAAAAAAATTTCAGAATTTCGTGAAAGGGGGACCAGAATTGGATTCCTGGTCAATTTCGGAAATGGGGCTTTTTGGGAAATTTCTAGGGTAAAAAAAAAGTGGTGGGCATGTCACGGAAACAGACATTTAAAGAGGGCACAATTTTTGAAACCGTTGGGAAAATTTTGAACTATTTGGAATTTCAACAAGCCATACATATTCGTGATCAGCGTTAATTCTGTGCAAAAAAAAAAAGTTTGGGGAATGGGGTTTTAAAATCGGTCTGAAATTGGCTTTCATTTAAATTGGTTGGTTTTCAAGAAGGTCTTTCATTTTTTCGGAATTTTTTCCGGCCAAAGAATTTTCAAAGGTGAAATGGGTAACTTTGGAGTTTTTGGGGTAAAAAAAAAAATGGCTATTGAAACGACTATTGGAAGGGGACGAATTTCAAAAGAAACAATTGCTCATAACCTTTGAACTTAGGAATTTCGACAAGCGCCATACATATTCGTGATCAGCGTTGAATTCTGTGCAAGAAAAATTAGTTTGGTAGGGGTGGAGGAAGACAATAAAATGATCAAAAGAGGAAGAAAATGCGTCCCAATTAAATATGAAAGACGAACGCTTCAAAAGGAAATACCGCAATTAAAAATTTTTTTCTTTTTTTTGGTGTTTTTTTTGATACTTTTTATAAAAAAGCATTAAAAAGTGCTATAACTCAGTTCAATAATCCGGGGGGAATATTTTAAGTGTCTTTGGGTTTGGGGGCGGCCTCTCGTTCGAATGCACCCGGTTTTTTTAAAACGGTCGGTAAGTTCTTTTAAGCCAAAAAAGGTCATTTTCAAGAAGGTGTTTCATTTTAAAACAAATTTCAGAATTTCGTGAAACGGA
The DNA here is from genome assembly GCA_019973955.1 of Trichonephila inaurata madagascariensis. Classification (NCBI taxonomy): domain Eukaryota; kingdom Metazoa; phylum Arthropoda; class Arachnida; order Araneae; family Nephilidae; genus Trichonephila; species Trichonephila inaurata. The sequence continues at coordinate 13,153 of BMAV01007602.1, forward strand.
ACCAGATTTGGGTTTCTGGTCAATTTCAGTGAAATGGGTCTTTGTGGTAAGTTTCTAGTGTAAAAAAAATGGTGGGATGTCCAAAAAAAGACTATTGAAAGGGGCCAATTTCAAAGAAACGTTGGCATAACTTTTGAACTGTTTGGAATTTCAACAAGCGCCATACATATTCGTGATCATCGTTGAATTCTGTGCGGAAAAAAAAAGTTTGTGAAATTTGGGGGGTTTTTTAAAAACGGTCTGTAAGTTGGCTTTCATGCCAAATAGGTTGGTTTTCAAGAAAGTCTTTCATTTTTAAAAAAAATTACAGGAATTTCGTGAAACGGAACCAATTTTGATTCCCGGTCAAATTTCGGGAAATGGGTAACTTTGGTAAGTTTTTGGGGGAAAAAAAAAAAAAAAAATTGGGTATTGAAACAGACTATTGAAAAAGGGACGAATTTCAAAAAAAGTTTGGGGATAACCTTTGAACTAATGGGGAAATTTTGACAAGCGCCATACATATTCGTGATCAGCGTTGAATTCTGTGCAAGAAAAAAATAAATTTGGTAGGGAATTTGGGGGAAGACAAAAAAAGATCCAAACGCACGGAAAAAGAAATTCGCAATTTAAACCCAAAGAAAAACGAACGCTTCAAAAAAGGGTAATACCGTTATTAAAATTTTTTTTCTTTTTTTTGGTGATTTTTCTGATCTTTTGTATTA
>BMAV01007603.1:0-19184 GCA_019973955.1 Trichonephila inaurata madagascariensis
TAAAACATATCGAAAGTTTTTGGAATAATTTTTATAGAAAATAATTGAAGTTGATGTCTTTATGTAAAAGTGTGAGCCTAATGATCTCAACAACACAGCATTTGAAATATATTCCGTGTTGAATGAACAGTCTTTTAAGACTGAGAAAGACTTTTATTGACATTTCATTGAAAAAAAGTTTCCCAGTATTATTTAATGGCATTTGAAAAATGACTAAATGCATTGTAAAAAATTATAATTAAACTCTTTATATATATAAAAAATTCAATTCGAATTATTCTTATGTATTTTACTATTTTATTAACACAATACAAATTAAGAGTAGACGATAATAAAAATACATTCTGTTGAAATAAGTAAATCAAAATAATTAATCGAGAATTTCTGAGATTTAAACTATGCACATATCTGGAGGGCACATACCAAGAGAAAAACGTGCATCCAAGTTGTTTTTACAGAACAAATTATCATTTTCTAAGTGTTGTATAAATTCTCATTAAACCAGAGTATAGATTGAATTGTACACATTTCCCTTTTAGTCAAGTTTGTATGATGCCACCATAAGCGACAAGTGAATCAGTATTGTTCCTTATCCAATCCAACCGAAAGTGGCCAGAAACAGATAAAATCTCCCGACTCGCAGATCGGGAAAGTCCAATCGGTGCTCAGAAACGCTACTGCACACATCTATTTTTTTATTATCCACATACGAAACAACATGCATCGTTAAACAGCTGGAAGTCCGACAAAAATATAATAAAAAGTCAAGATAGGAATATAAAAGGCAAACTTGTAAGCAAAAATACTCCATAGTTTATTAACGGAACCTTCTAAATAGACATTATTCAAGTCAGTTAATCGATTAAAATATATGATTCCATGACTCGACATACTATATTTACGTAATCGATTACTAATGTGTTTGGAAATACGAGATATATATTGTGTTGGAATTTCTTCAATAGAAATTCTATTGTAGTAGTACTGTAAAAGTAGAAGTTCTATTTCAACTTCCCTTTTTGGTGGGTGTAACTATGAACTGAGCTCTAGACTGTAAGTTTCAGGAAAATGAACTGCGTGTTTACTTTTTCATTCTAGAATACAATCGAATGCAAGAAGCAACCGCTCCCAAAGAACATTTCCTGTAGTAATTTTATTGTATAACTTTAATTAGTCTCTATTTAATTAGTCTCTCTCTTTTATTAGTTACTCTTTCATTTAATCATAATATGAAACTTTAAATGTCTATTAAATTCTATACAGTTATAACAGCGACGGATTATTTCTGAAAATTACGATTTTACTTTAGTTATCGAGAATTCAAAAAAACTTGTGTTCGAACCCATATCGAAACTTTAATCTAACGGTGAAGAAAAGATAAACTTTTACCTTAATTATTACTTTATTAAGGACTTTGGAACTAGGTATAATTTTAATTAATCGAAAGAATGATCTTATTAAGAGTATTTCCCAAAAAGGGATTTCATATCAACACTCCTGGTCAATGTAACGTGTAAAGTCATAGGCTGTAAAAGCTTAATGGTTAACTCACGAGCTTGTGGTCGGCGTATCAAAAGCTTGAGCTCTTAGACCAGTTGAAGACCCACTTTGTAAAGGAGATGATGCACATCTAAACTTTTGAGGGAACTTCCCTTTTGGGGCTTAACATACTCGTGTTCTAAAATTACGAGATCTGTCCCCAATTCTTCTGGAATTGGTGTTTCAGCTTGATTTTTCTGTCTTTAAGTCTTGACTTTGCTCCTGAGTTTATATCGCTTAGGGTGACAAGCGATACAGTATGCATGTGTGTGCTTTATTATGTCACTGTAACAACTATTTATATATATGTAATAATTCCCTCTAGTATCCTTTTTTATTTTAACTCTTTGCACTAACATTTAAAATAACTTTAATTATTTGGTCTAAAAATAACATTGTAATCTTAATCATAATCGGCTAGTCCAAAATCCCTGTCCCGCCCATTCTATCCAATCAGAACTACTATTACGTAATAATCACGCGCTTGCACATTGCTAGTATAAAAGCAAAAATCTTGTGTAATCGCTCTCTTTTGTCTGCTTGCCTTCATCATGTAATCATCCGGCTGCCCCGCTTTCTGTGTTTGTCTTTGTCTGCGTTTGTGCCATGATGTTTGCTTCTTGCTATGTGTAATGCCGTCCCTACTTGATCTCTGTGTTGTTTCAAGATGCAATAAACTGGATTAATGTCCCAGACTGCCTCATTTATAGTATTGAATACGTAGCACCAACAAAGATAGAAAATGTATCTAATATACACTCATTCACTCGCCATCGGCCACGTCCTACCTTTGGTTCGCTACAGTAATAACATCCACTCGCCACGTCTTAGAATTAATTTTACCATTCTCCAGAAAAATTATGGAAATATTTCACACACACACACACACACATATATATACTTGCCATATATATATATATATATATAACTATATATATATATATATATATATAACCTACTTATATATACTATATATATATATATATATATATATATATATATATATAATTTTATAAAAATTTGTACTACATATCTTTACTGCCCTAATTCAGATTTAAAAAAAAAGGGAGCAATAATACAACACATTGAGATGCTTTTTTTTCTTTTTAAGATAATGTCCTTTAACTGCATTTCTTGCAGCACGTTTACCATCTTCCGAGTCATAAAATAATCCAGCACTACTTTAATAGTATGAGTTTTATTCGTAAAAGTACTCGGATCTCTTTAAGAGAGAAGGATGGTATTACTTTCTCGGAATAAAAGCCTTATTTTCCCGAGAGATAGCTTTCGTCCGATATTCAGTTGGATGCGTAACATAGTAAGTATGTTGTCTTTTAGCAATTCTAGCTTTCTTCATCACTTTCACGTTTTATGAGAAACATTTTCAACTGAAAAAGAATGCATTGATTTCATATTCGGTTTATTTTTTGAGCCGTTTTTCATGAATGGATGAAAACAAGGAACACAAATAAATAAAAATTTAAATAAAACAAGATTATGTTAATAATAAGGTGTTTTTTTCTGATTGATGCTTCAAATAATTTTTAAAAAAGTGATTTGTTTTCTTTAAAAAGAAAGTAGTTAATTATTTTTAATTTAAACGAGAAAAATATTTAGGGAAGGAATACAGAAATACCTCAATAAATGAATTTGCAGCATACATCTATCTTAATTATTTATAAGTATAATAATAGCTAAAAAATTTACAGAGACTTATAAGAGTTGAAAAAATAACCGGCCCATGTAAAAATTTATAAAGATTTATGTATTTGCTCTGAGGCATTCTTTTCAACATTAACAACAAAAGATAATGTAGTGGTAAAATAGGAATGCTACTTTTTGATAGCTTTTCTGTTATTTACAATATTTATATTCTATTAAGTCGTAAGATATTTAACTATTAAAAACTGTAGTTCTTTTCAAGCAAATATGTGAAGTACCTTTCCAGAAAAAAATAAAATATATAAAAATGAATGGGGATTTGAAGTATGCATTTTAATAAGGAGAGTAGTTTCCTCTATGCTTGTTATGACACAATGTCAAACGATTGCTGTGACAATTACTTGTCGTGGCATTTCTGATGTCAAGCTGTGATAAGTTGTTTTTATTGCTTTATGTCTAATAAATGTATTTCTTACCTCTTTCCTCTTACCTTTTCCTTTCACTCGACATCGCCCCTTTCATAAATGTTTTGTGTGAATTATTTAGTCTAAACGTGGTTTGTGACTCCATGATCTATAGTGGTTTGTCGTCCCCATACTGCCAAATTTCACGCCATTGGAATGTGTCAGTCGAATCCGGCAACAGCTAGTATAAACTATACAATACCAGGCGACCCAATAGTCCGTTAAGATTTGAAAATTCGATAATTCCCGGAATAATGTAAGCAGAGAGGTAAAAATTTGGCACACATGCTTGAAATGATATGGAGGATATTGACATAAAATAAGAGTAAATCTTACAAAAGATGGTTCTTTATATAACAGAAACAAAGATTAGCATAATAATTTATTTTTAGCAATAAACGATGTTCTTTATAACAAATGTTCAACATATTGGTCCTCACCTTTAACAATACTTATAGTAAAAAGGACATTGTTAAGAGGAGTACTGTACAGCATATCTGCATGTATGTTAAGAATTAGCCATCGGAAATTGTCTCTTAGCATTCCTAACAAGGTCGGAGACGACAAGGGTAAACTCGTGACATCAGGTAACCCCACAAACAATAATAAGGTGAATTGAGGTATGGGGACTTGAAATACCAAGCATGATGATAGTAGCAGCTTGTTAAATGATACTCGCCAACTCATGTGCGCAAGAGATTTTTCCAACCCTTTAATGGAGATAGGATTATAAAACTGTTGTAACAGATTCTCCATTCTGATAGTACTACTCTACTAACAGCGTCTTTTCTGGTAAAATCAATGTGTCGCAATTGTCACATCTGTTTTTTCTCTGACTACAGCACATTTTATACATGATTTGCATGTGGCATCACTGTCGTTTTAATGCTTATCTGATAGTTGTTTTCGCAATATTTTAGTTTCAATTAAACCCCATGAAATTTCAAGCATGTGTGTCAATTTTTACTTTACCTACATTTTCTTGTGAATTATTGAATTTTCAATTATTAATGGACATTCGGGGTCACCTGGTATATATTCACAATAAGCCGCATTTTAATCAGAAACTAAAATCAAAATATCGTGCATTTTTTTAAGCTGTCAGTGTTCAATGAGCCAACAAAACATTTTGGTATATTTAAAACTGTTTGAGCCATTTTATTTGTTAAGATGAAAAAAGAATTTTTTTTAAAAAAAAGGTAATACTTAGGTATAATGACGTTTTTTTCAGAGTACATTAACATATTTTTGTAGGAAAGAAAGACGGTATTTCTTTCAGAACTTTATGGTTTGGATCTTCAAAAGTAGAACCTGGTGATCACATTGTATTTAATCATCTTAATACGTTCTGAATTTCAAAACACATTAATATTCATAAAAAATATTCCTTTTAAATATTTAGATTATGTAAAACAGCACTGTGGAATTATTATAGAGCTAAAAATTAGAAACTAAATCTTTTTTTCGTCGTACTAATGTAGATAAAAAATGCTTCGTGATTTCAAACTCATTTTATTGCAGGTTTGAAGATATGTACCATGGTGTATGCATAAGTATTTTCCGGTTTAACTCTGAGATGGCTCCAGCTATAAGTAAGCAGGGTATTAATTTGACACATATGTCATTTTATTCGTCGGACATTAAACTACAAACACACAAAAGTTGAATGCGACCAAAACTAGTATATTTGTTTTATCTTTCAGTGATCATGTCGAATTTTGTGCCTGAAAAAGAACACTTGCGGCACACATTGCTTTTATTACTTAATCAAAAGAAAAAGGCCGTTGAAAGTTATCATTTGCTGGTAAAAACATATGTTGAACACGCTCTATCGATTAGAACATGTGAGACGTGGTTTCGACTATTTAAAAGAGGGGATTGAAACGTAAAAGGCAGTGAGCGCTCTGGTGGACCTCAAAATGGTGAAAAGGAGCAGTTACAGGAGTTATTGGTTGGTGACTAGACAACAATCGGCAAAGGAACAATTAGCAGACGTTTACGAGCAATGGGGAACATGAATAAAAATGGTTAATGGGTCCCACACGATTTGAATGAACGTCAAATGGAAAATCGCCAAGTCACTCGTAAAATGCTGTTTCAACGCCACGAAAGAAAACCATTTTTCTATCAAATTGGGACGGGTGATGAAAAATGGATTTCTTTTGAAAACCCGAAGCGGGAAAACCGTGGCTTTTACCTGGCAAAACCGGCTCTTCAACACCAAGATCAGATTTCTCTGGCAAGATGAACAAGCTCTGTGTCTGGTGGGACCAGAGCGGTATTTTGTATTACGAACTCTTGAAGCCCAGATAGATCGTTAATGTTCCAATTTATCGCCAACAAATGATTAATTTTAAAGCACGAATTGATCGAAAGATGAATAGAATGAGCCAGAAACCATGCCAAAGTGATTTTGTTATGCTCAGAGTGATGCTCCGTCTCACACAGCAACACCTGTGAATGAGACCTTGAAATGGCTTGGATGGGACATCCTTCCGCACTCGCTTTACTCTTCAGATTTGGCTCCATCTGACTATCCTCTTTTAGCATCAAAGGGTCCCACGTTCGCTGAGCAGTACTTCAGCAATTTTCAAACTGGAAAATGGCTCGAAGAATGGTTTACCGCAAAAGGCAAGCAGTTTTTCTAGCATGATTTTCATAAATTACCTGATAGATGGGCAAATTCTGTAGAATCCGACAGACAATACTTTGAATTATAAAAAAAACTAATTTCCCTTGAAAATTACGTGTTTTCATTACCAAAAAAACCGGAAAAAACTTATGCGTGCACCTAGTAATAAGATGAATTGCAAAATATTCTTTATTTATATATTAACGCTGTTTCGGCTTAACGCTCTTTAATTTGAATTGTGGGATATCCCGAAATAGCACCCAGCGTTAGGCTTCCCGATATCCGAAGCACTTTATCTTTGTTTCTTCTTTCCAGCGGTATTATACGAAAGTATTTTTATCGTTTCAAACATTTGTTGACGTTATTGTAAGTATAAATTAATATAATATAACGATTGCTATAGTGACAAATATTATGATTTTTAATTTTTATCATGGGTGATGATAAAAAACACGAAAATAAAGCATAAAAAAAGCATTTCACTAGAAACTCAAATATAAGTTATTAGAAGATTAGATACTGGTGAACGTCAATCTCAAATTGGTGCTGCATTGAATTTAGCAACTTCAGCAATCAGGATCATTCTTAAGAATAAAGAAAAAATACTGCCATCGGTAACTGCAACTACGACAAGTTGCAGTTACCGACCGGTACTGCAACTAGAATTATACTCGTTCTAGAAATAATACAATAGAAGAAATAGGAAAACGACTTTCTATATGGAGTGACGATGAAATTGAATACAAAATGCCATTAAGCCAATCTATCTTCTTGATAAAATAGCAGAAAATTGGAAATACAGAAGAGACTGAAGAGGATCTGAAATGTAAACATACTGACTTAGAATTTTATTTATTTTTATATGCATATTCATTTATTACTTTTCTATATTTATAAGAAATAAACTTTTGTTTTATTGTTATAAAAACATAATTAATAAATTTAATAGTAAAATACCTGACCAATTTTCTACCCATCTTCCCTTAATCCCATTATTTACATGATGAGATAACCTCGTTTAACGCTGTTTCATATTACGCTCTATTTTGATGGAATGTATACCCCGCTTTAAGCGGGGTCTTACTGAATATATACTTCAGTCATTCTGTGAATATTAAACATTGTTAAATTTGTATTGCACAAAAGTAATTTAGAAAATACAATACAATGTTAAATTTGCACGGCTTCTGTAGTTTGCAATATCAATTGAAAATTTTTCATCGCATGAAAAAACGATACATTATAAAACTTTGGAGTGAGATATATAATTTCATAAAATTTCTGCTTCATAGATAATTATTTCAATACAAAAAATGCATTATATTTCCCTGGATAAAAATAATTATTTTGTATTCTTGTCTGTTCTTCATGCAGTCAAACTGTTTGAAAATTAATTTATGAATAAAACTGGAAAACAAATGTCTTTTGATCAAAAGAACCCTAATTGATGAACAATCCAATTTACAATACACCATGACAGCAAGTTCCTTTTTTCTTTCTTTATTGAATGAAGTAAGGCTTGATACTTCTCCCCTCTGTATATAAGATGCGCTTAGGAAGGATTCCAGTAATTGACTAAGAAAAAACAAAGGAAGAAACAGACGGGCTATTGCTGTACCGTAACACCACATGCCACCCACAACTGTCTCTTCTTTTGCTAAGATGCTGTCCAATTATTCTCATTCCCTTTCGTATTCATTAATCAGGGATGCCTTGTTTTTCTAGGCTATGGAATAAATAATTTATTTTCCTTTTACGAAAAAAAAAAACTGCGTTGAAGATTGCAATTTAAACTAAATATACAATAGCAGGGAATGCAAAGGAACTTCAATATATTTGTTATTGCAAAAACTTAAATAACTTCTTCAAAAATTTAACTAAGTAAGGAAAAAAAGAACATCAAAGACGTATGCTATCCTTAAATTTTAGATTTGCTTTTCTTTTAATTACTTAATTCAATTTATGTTCATCCGCTTATTTCCCTGTACCATTTTCCCTGTAAAATATTAGATTTTTTTTATAACAAAAAATCGTGCATGAAGTAGATTTACTGAAGTTCATTTATTTATTTATATTTTAAGTGAAATTTACTGACTATACGGCCTTTTTCTGCTATAAACCTTAAGCAAATATTTTAATATGAAGAATGAATATTTGATGGTCAATTTAATAGAAAGTAAAGAAAAAAAAAATGCTTTCTTAACTGAAATTTAAAATATTTTGGGCATCTTCCATACATTGTGATCTCAAACAAACTATTTCTTATTTTTTTAGTTTTCAGAAAATATTTGCTAGTAAATTATATAATTTAAGTTAAGTTTACATGTTAGAGCATGAATAGTGCCTTTGAGGATACTTAGTGCATAATTTTATTGGAGACAATGAAACTCAATTTTTATATCAATTTAAATTTTGAAAAAAAAAAAAAAATATTAATATATTTATATTTTACTGAAAAAATATTACTTAACACTTTTTACCACTTCTCATTCTCAAAGTTTATGTGTAGGTACATATTTAAGCTAATGTTCTCTGTGAATGGTGTCTTTATATCAGTGTTTCTCTCAAACTGTGGGGCGCGCCCTCCTAGGGTGCGTGATAATCCTTTGAGGGGGGTACTAACATAGAAAAGTCGAAAACAAAAGATTACTTAAGCAAATTATGAACTTACTGAAAGTAAACGAATACATTCTAACATAATAAAAAATAAAATACTAATTTCAATGTAATTTACTAATAAATAAGTTAAGGACTGGTTTAATAAATACCAGTGACCCCATGGATTTGTCACATATAAAATCATATGCCAACATTATCACTTATCTGGATAATTTGTACGGTTTATATAATTAATCCCTTAAATGCCAATTAAAAATTACGCGATTCGTTCCCCAATGCCACTGTTTAGCTCATAGATAAGCTTATGTGGTGTATTGAGGGAGGAGGATGTAGAAAAGGAATAAATAATCAAATCCTCTGAAACAAGTAAATCCTTCGCAAATTTTGTCAAGGTCATTTTATTGCTTTCCAAAGATTTCGGAATAATTGTATGGATAGCAGTTCACAGAAAAGACAGTATTTCCGAAAGACGTATATATACGTCTGGGACAATTAAAACACTGCTGAGCGAAACGTTTATACACGTCTGAGGGACTTAAGAGGTTGAAGTCGTATTGTGGGATTAACATCAAAGTATAGTATTATTAAATTTAATACATCGCTTGCGATGCAAATTGTGATTGAATATTGGGTCGCAAACATTGAGTTTGATAAGTACTGCTTTAAATCTCTCGAGTACTTTCTTGATCATGACCTTCAAGTCTTGAAATGGCATGATCACTGCCCCTACAATGAACTTTCTGATCCAAACTTCTAATTCATATACCTTACTTAGTTGTGCCAGTTATGTTATCTATTTCCTTTGTTATACTTTCTTCAAATCTGTTAAATGGAAGACTATTCCCATTAGACAAAAATCTACTTTCAACATTCATCAGATGTCATTGGACAATCCAACTTTACTTGGCTTTATTGCGTGCTACCGTACAATTACCTCTATCTGCTAGTGCCATTTGACTATCGCTACCGTTTAATCGGTCTAGACTATTTGAAAATGCATATGGGATTAAATCATCCTTCAACACTATTGTTAACTTGCAGCGGATCAGATCCCAAAGGTACCATAGGATTGAAATTAAACCCAGTGAGTGAGCGTTGCTCTCTAAAGCCACCCAAATGTGATATTGGTAAATTATACTCAGACACCATAAAATACTTTTATTTCTTCCCAATCAAAACACCAAGAATATATCTATGCGTGCTGTGATTTACTCAATCCAACCCCCACGAAAATTAAATATAATATAACATAACTTTAAATGAAATCCCTACGGAGCCCCATCTTCAGTAATCTTGCCATTATCTAATACAGTGCTCCGCAATTTTTTTATCGCTGCGGACCGGTCAACATTTGATAATTTTACCGCAGCTCGCTGAGGGTGGGACACGTTGACTGTTTATATTTTAGATTGCTTTGATTTTACAATTTTAATTTAGTTACATTTAAATATACCTTCAGAATAAAATATATTTACCCAAAAATGAATAAAAGTGATTTAACGTGGAATATAAAGTGATTTCCAAGGAAAGTTGCGCAAATCCGAGAGAAATGTACCACTTTAAATAAAATGGCAATAATTTAATTTTCTTTAGGCGGTCCTGCACCATTTGATCCGCGGGCCGGTACCGGTCCGTGGACCGGGGGTCACGGATCACTGATCTAATAGATTTATCCCATAGATCGGTCTTTTCCTGTGGTCAAGCTTTCTACCAGATTATTATCAACTACACAACTTTTTATACATATCTTCTGGCACTTCGCGTCGCATACTCTGGTAATCTCCTTTATTTTCTTGTTTCAGTTTATTTAAGTAGAAATGTTTACCTGTATTAGTCATGCATATTTCACAATGTAAAACTCACAAATCAGACGACCTCCTAAAGAAAACACAGAAGTTTATTTTAGGCAAAAATATTAACGATAATCATCTACAGCCCTTTTTTTTAATTTTTTTAACACATCATACTTAAAAATTAACTGAAGACGAAATTGCAAAGAATTTATTAATAATCTGTTTAAGGGGGGTGTTTCTTTATTCAAAATGCAGTTTTATTAGACTGATGTGGTTCAATCTTCTACATTCAACTTTAATCGAAAATAATATTCTCACGATGCCCAAATACAGAGGCAAAAGTAGTACTTTTGGGCTATATTAAATCATGTTAATCAATTCATTAGCTTAATTTAATCACTTCATAATTAATGTTATTTTACCTTTCATAAACATTGAACTGTGATAATTTAATTTTTTTAAAGATTTAAATAAAACTGTGTGTGTGTTGGACTTCATTTTGTTCATTTTTTGAAAATATATATATACTTTTTGGTTACATTATATAATTTCATATATTAATAATAAGTTAATTTAGATAAGTTCAGAACGGATAAATATTAATAATTGGTGTAAACATCCTCAAATAAGAGACATACATATTTCTCATCATCTTTTCAAGACATATTTGGTCATATCCGCTTAATATTATTATGGGCGAAATATCCAATAATATGGAGTGTAAACTAACTTCTATATCTGATTGAAATTCAAAAAAATTGTCTGCGTAAAACTGAAGAAATCCGGGAATAACTGAATGTTTTTTTTTATAGTATATAAGTTTTTCATGCATAGTTTTTAGTATAGAGTTTTGTTTATTTGACTTAGTGTTGAAAACAAACTGTATTGTATCAAGAAGAGAATTTATTGGATTACGAGTAACTTAATAAAGACTTCGGAATAAATTGAAAAAATCAGCGTTGAATCAAATATATAATTATAAATGAATTTATTTTAAAAAATCCTTGCTCAATACATTAAAGTTTTTATACATTTTTTCTCTGATACAAGAATATTAATCATTAATTTCTTACATATGTTTTTAGTTTTTAAGCACTGTAATTTTAGATTGCAATTTTGTTCCCCAGTCCATAGTTTAGTTTATAAAATATATGAAATATATTATATAGATATATCCACAATATCTTAATTTAATACAAACAAATAGTAACAACTATGAATCAAATTGTCTTGATATACAAATTAAATTAAAAAGCAATGTTATAGTTAGTAATGAACATGACAAAAGAGAGAAGAATTTAAATTCAATATTATAAAAGAACCTCATTGGGAGAATAATTTACATGTTTCTATATTCAGAAATATTACTATTAATTACATAGAACGCAATAAATTTCTAGTTTTAAAAAAAATTCTGAAAAAATAAAAACCTATACACATTTTACTAAATATTGCTGAATCCAAAAGTACCTAATTAATTTTATTAATAGTTATTTGAATAAATAAATATTACATCTTAAGGATTAAAATTCCTTAGAATATTAATAGTTTATTATAATAAATATATCATTTTTTCTAGATATATATAGTTTTTGCATATTAAATTTTAAATAAAATTACCTATTCTCTTAGTTTTATTTTAATCAAGCAATTTTTTAATATTTAAATATATTTATAATCCTAGTATCCTCCAAAAAATGGTTGTAATTATACACATTATCTAATTATTTTATTTATATTTTTTTCATAATTTAGCTAAATGCTACCATTCAGCCATTTCCATGCTTTAAATTTGTATTTGGGAGAAGAATATTTCAATAAATTTTTTTTTATTGTACTCAGATTTAGCGCGGGCTCTGCATTTTTGAATGCAATTTTTAGGTAAGTTACCTTTTTCTTGTAATTGATTTAGATATTATATCTATTATTTTCAATAGGATTTTCAACAGTATTTAAACAGAAAAAGTGGAAAGGTTGGCTGGCCAAAAAACATGTTCAACCCCACTTTTATATAAATTATTTTATATATAAGAGGTGTCCTAAGTCAGCAATGTTTATAATACTGAAACATCCATATATATATATATATATATATATATAGTACAGTAGAATAAAATAAGATAGCAAAGTGAAAAAGTTGTATAACTTACAAGGCCAAAGAAAAAAATAAATTGGAGCTCAAAAGATATAACAAATGCAGATACAAAAAGAGTCTTTGGACTAAAATGGAGACCTATTATGATTTCTAAAGCTGTCGCTGAATTAGACCAGCGATTTAAGCTTAAGTCACTTTATGGTACCCCCCTTCCCCGTACAGCAGAAATTTTCGACATAATAGAAGAAAAAACAGAGCCATGTTGAAACGTAAGGCCTATGTATATATATATATATATTAAATTATATTATTTTTTTATAATTTCTAATATATCCTTTCTAAAATCTTATGTCAGCTTTACCTTACAATTTAGATTTTTTCAGTTTTAATGCTCTCTTATTGATTATTCATCTCTCTATAGTAGAGAATTTTAACTATATATATATTCAGTGTTTAAATTTATTTTTAGTAAGAAAAAAGTTATTTCAGCGTTTTCATCCTTCTGGAAATATAATATATGCATTGGAATAAATCAACATTTTGCTATAAATGAATACTTGAGTGAAAAGTAAAATATAAGCTATAAATTACTTATTCTTTGCAGCAAGGCAGCATTACGTCTTTTCGTTCTTTCCTTCCTCCTCTGGCCCTTCTGATGGTTCTCGCTTTTTCAGCTTAATTTCTATCACTTCATTATTCAATGGTACGCTTAGCGCTATTGACGGAGCAAAGCACTTGAATTGAATTTTTAACTTCTTTCGCTTCCGAGCCCTTTTTTTCTTTTCTTTTTTATTAGTTGAGAACTTTCAATAGAGTAATAAAAGAATTGGATAAAAAAGAAAACATCAAATAGATTTTGCATATAATTACCGTTTTCGTCAATGGATATCTTGGAAAGTTTCACGGTTGAAATATTTCTTCCAAAAGTGGTGGTCAAATCATGCATAATGCATTTTCTTTTCTACATTCTAAAGCGATAACAGAATGTAATTATTTTAAATAGAGGAGACTTCCATGAAACGAGAGCTTAAAATAGTCTAACTGAAGCTGAATTGACTTTCTTTGAAAACAATTTTTGTTTTCAAAAGTATGCAATCTTTCAGAAAAAAATAATTCATAAATATATTTTCACATCTCATCCAAATTTAAATAAAAATTATATCCATATATGCAAATTTTAATTATTGAGAGTATATTTTTCTTATAATTTAAATAATTGTGTATACCTTGACTATAGTTACCGCATACTTTGGATATAAAATGTATTTAGAGTAAATCTGAATACAACTAATTTTGTTGCGAAAAAGCTTGATATATTTTAGACAAACCGAAAGATTTTGTGAATACAAATATCTCGAGGGAATATTTGTAATTTGAGATAAAATAATTTTTTTTTACATTAATGTGATATAGAAGAATAAAACACATACACCAGTGCTTCTCAAAGTTTCAATACTCGCGACCCAATATTCAATCATAATTTTCATCGCACCCCCTCCTACAATAACAATGTATTTAATTCAGTAATACTATACTTTAATGCTAAAACTACGATACGACTTTAACCTCTTAAGTTCCACCGGCGTATATAAACGTCTCGCTTAGCCAAAGCGTTAATTTCCCCGGACATATATATACGTCCTTTCAAAGTCCAATCTTTTCTACTCAATGCTATCCATCAAATTATTTCGAAGGCTTTGGAATGCTATAAAAGGACTTTGACAATGTTTGGAAAGAATTTACTTATTTCAGATTATTTTTACTTTTTTATTCCTCCCCTCCAATACATCACATACGCTCGCCTACATGGAGAACGGTTGTCATTGGTAAGGGAATTGCATAATTTTTAATCGACATTTAAAAGGGACTTATTATAAACAGTACAAATTATCGAGATAAGTGTTAAATTTTGTATATAAGTTTTTATACGGCAATCGCACGGGGTCACTGGTAATTATTAAACTTGTTCTTAATTTAGCATTGTAAAATTAATTATAAAATACATTTACAGTACTGATACATTTATGAGTGCAATACATATAAATGTAATACATGTAAATGTGCATTTTATTTTTTATTATGTCAAAACGTATTTTGATTGTTTACTTTCAATAAATGAATAATTGTTTTTTAAATAATCTTTTGATTTCGACATTTTAATAAGTTCACGCCCGACTCGTTGAGTTGCCACGCCCCCCAAAGGGGCGCACCTGACAGTTTGAGAAACACTGACATACACACACATATATATTCCGTCTCCAAAATCTCTCGAATAGCTGAAAAGTGCAACGTAAATATTCTCTCGTGACGTCTAGAAGGAAGCATGGAGAATTTTTGGGAGACAATACTTTCATTGAGAAAGCTTTCAATGACTTTCCTGCAATATAAGCCAACGACCACTATGTCCAAGTTTAGTTGGAACAAATATTTTCTTTATTACATCATTTTATAGTTTTGGTTTTGAATGGAGAGTAAAGCGTAGGAAAGTATGGCTTAAGTACATAAAAGGAAATTATGCCTGATCGGAATTTGACAAATGAATGGTCTTTTCCGAGAAAGTAATAGCTGTGTGTTCAATTTTATATGAGAATAAATATATATATGTATACAAACCAGCAGCGCACACAAAAATTTTTCAAGGGAGGGGTCCAGGGTCGAAAGTCCAGCATTTTGGTATCATGCTCCAATAAGCCACCGAACATATTCTTTTGATTTTATCGAATTTCGGGGGGAAAAAACAATACAAAATTAATTATTGAATAAATAATTAGCATTAATTAATAAAATTAATTATTAATAACAAATACATAATTTAATTTTACGTAATATATACATATAATAATAACTAATCGAAAAAAAATCAAGGGCTATGGGGGGTGTTCGGACCCCTAGGACAGCCCCCTTTTTATGCGCCACTGATACAAACATATATATATATATATATATATATATATATATATATATATATATATATTCATACATATATATAATGTATTATATAGATATATATACAGTAGAACGTCTTTTATCCGAATCAATTGGGACAAGACACCGTTCAGATACAGGATTGTTCGGATAACCGAATGTGATCCATGCAATATATGAAACCGGACACTTTGCGATTATTCAAAATCATCACATGCGGGAAACGTGTTTGAAGAAAAAGCAAAATGTCACATTTTTACCTTTATTGCGGAAAATAACCACTTATTTTTCGCTATACCATTGTGTACCTTTGTTTTGACCTTTGAAATAAGCCGAACCGCCTATTTTGTCGTTAAGTGGACTTGGTACCCTTTGAATTTCTTTTTTTTTATGTATTTAAAAATTATATTTTAGCATTTTATATAATGTTACTATTCAAGGAAATGATACGAGATGAAATTTTTCACATATTATTCACACAATTTTGAAAATTTAAATTTTTTGAAGAAAACTTGGAATATTTAAAATTTTACTCCTTTTGTACTTATTAATTTTTTAACCTGAAATTTTTTTGTAATATTTTTATGGATGATATAAACAACTTTAGGGATCGATTTTACAATAACTTAATTCATTTCTGAGGGAAAAAAAATAAAATGTTGATATGCATGATAAATATCAACGAAAAAACCAATATTTCTTACATTTTAATTTTTTTAAAAAAGTATTCAGTTCACAGTAAAATGGATCCCTAATTTGTTACATGCTTTATATGCAACACACAGAAAAAAAATGGAAGTGATTGGTAAATAGTTGTGGAAGGAGTAGCATTTTGAATGCACCAATGTTTCGAAAAACACAAATTGAGAAAAACCACTTTAAAGCTTATAATTCAGAAAAAAAATTATAATAAGCTTAAATAAACTTAAAATAACACTTTAAGATATTAGTTATATATTTTCTTTAAAATAATTGCATGTTCGTATTTTTTAACCCATACATTTGTATAAATGATCAATTTTAAGATGGTATAATTGCACAAGAAAATTCAAGAAAAATGTTAAACAATTTTTTTTTTTCTGTCATGACAGAAAGTTTAGTTTTTTTCTTCCTATAATATTGAAGTATTTCATTTGTATATAAAACATTTCAGGGATATGTCTAGAAATGATGAAATTATTTTTGTAAAATGCCTTAATTCTAAAATTTTTCATGCACATATTTCACGAAGAAGAAAAATTACATTATTGTATTGCCTCGGAAACTTTCTGCTTTATATATTACACATTTTTTTAAAGTTATTAATTCTCTTTATAAAATATGTTTTTTTATCATAAAATATATTTTTTAGCTTTTTTTTTCTAAAAAGGAGGCCTGGGCGAGCTGCCTAATTTGTTTTCAAGTGAAGTTTTATTCAACTTCTAACTCTCCAACTTGCACAAGTGATATATCAATCGAAAGATAATAATGCAAAGAATAAGATTAAATAAAAATAAAAAAAAATCGATAGGTCGATAATTTTGGAGGTACCAAGTCCCCTTAAATTCCAGAGCTAATTCGCACAACGGAGGGCCCGATATCGGGTTCCTTTTCTCCTTTTTTGTGAAAACCACAAGTAGAGTGCATGAACAAGAACCACATCGTTTGATTCCCTCAAGGTTTTCCTTTTCTTCGACACATCTTTTGAGTCAAGTTTTGACACACAATTTAAAATGGTTTTTAGACATTTTAAGGCAGAAATTGTCAACTTTCCAACATTATAAAACTGTGCTAGAGACGCTCCACTTTCTCCTTTTGCGAGACGGTTAAATATTTCAAATTTTATCTCTTGCGCTTCCGTTTTTAATTTGAAGCCATAGCAGTTTAACATTCAACAAATAAGCACGTATACATTCACTTGGAAACAAACTGACCTAATAGTCCACGAAGATGTTTACCAAATCACATAAATGAAATTCCCCAAATATGTCTGATATTGGGTTTCCCCTTCACTTTTGGCCTCACGAGAAACAACTGTTGAACATTGCTCTGTTCGTAAACGTATTTATATACAGTACATGTAGTTGACAAAAAAAAAAAAAAAAAAAAAAACTAGTCCGGATATTTAACGCTGAGGATAATAAAGGCTCGGATAAACGACGTTCTACTATATACCGTAAAATCCGGTGTATAACGCGCACCTACACTTTCTAGCTGCATTTTTTAATTTTAAGGTATACTCATCGTATAACGCATATCCCCTCTTTTTTTTTCGAAGGAATCTGAAATGTACGTTAACAATGATATTATGTTTAAAAGCCACTTATTCCAGGCATTCCCCCACGGTTTTGAAAAGACAGTATATTTCTAGAAAAACAGCTATTTTTTTTTTTTTAATTTATAAGTTATGAGATTTTTTTAAATAAACACACTATTCCGATCTTGGTAGAAGTCTTAATTTTTTAAAATTTTTTTTATGCACATCTTATTTTTTATTTGTAAGGCTCTAATTCTTATACCCGGCATATAACACGCACACGCAAATTTCGATCTTATTTTTTGTGTTAAAAGTGCGTGTTATACGCCAGATTTTACGGTACATGTATGTATAAACAGAGTGAAAATTAAGATTAAGTAACGAATATAATTTTTTCGGTTTTAAGGTATTCGACTACCCTAAAATCATGTTGTTTTTTTTAAGTTGGCAATTTCTTTATGATTTTATTTTATGGGTCATCTTATTAGCCTTATAGAAATACCAAGTGTGTTATTATCCATTCACTAGAACACAAACTACAAGTGTTTTAGTAAAAGCAAATGCTATAACTAAACTCAAGATGTCAAACTTTATAAAATGCGTTTTACTCAAGATGTGTTTTTTTTTTTAAAAGTTCATACGGGGACAGCGATTGCCCGAAAAGTTTTTAAAATAATTTGCTGAAATTGTTTGTGTATGTTCTGTATCACAGCAGAAGTGTTTTAACCTTCAGGTTTATCAATCACTATTTTCTTACAAACTGTACAGCTCTTTATGTTAATATAATAACTGTTTTTTAAGCAATTTCATATAGTAACTAAATTAAAGTTCTCCAGTTTTTGTAAAAATTAAAATATCTCTTACTCTGAAGGTTATTTCAAAAAAGAATAGCATAGTTATACACCAAAATCAAAAAACTGAGAATTTGTTCATTTATTGTTTGTACAGTGCGGGCCCAGTTTATAAAATTTTTTGTCAATTTTTACCCATCTTTTCCAAGTTTAGTATCGATAATTTATTTTTCTCTTTTTAATGTTAGAGTTTTTTTCTTAAAATTTAGTAAATGAATCTTAAAACCACAAAAAAATCTCCATATCTCCGTTTTTTAAAAGAAAAAAATGTCGCAAGCAGTCGGTTGCCTTAAAATAGTTATCCTTAGACACGCACACGCACACGCGCACGTACATACTCACATAAACACACACACACACACACACAC
>BMAV01007603.1:19284-33582 GCA_019973955.1 Trichonephila inaurata madagascariensis
GGGGGGTGTTGAGGGTCGAAAACTCCACAGCTTTCGTTTCGTACCCGAATGCGCCGCCAGACATTTTCTTTCGATTTTGTCCATTGTCGGAAACAAAAACAGTTAAATATAAATTACTGAATAAGTAATTATAATTAATTAATAAAAATTAAAGTATTAATAACAGATACTTAATAAATTTCCATGCACTATGTACATAGGATTATAATTAATCGAAAAAAAATTCGAGGGTGAGGAGAGGAAGGGTACCTGTATGGGGATTCCCCCTCCCCTCCCTGTTTGCGTGCCTGATAGGACATGGAATATATTTTTATAATAATATTTTTAGCAATCTTTTCTATTTAAAATAAGACTAATTCATAGCTGTGGTGTGAAGCAACGTATTACAACTTGATGCATAGAACGAACAATTTGTTTTAATTTATTACAATATAACAAGTCTGTTTCAAAAAAGAAAATTGTTGCTAAACTAAATATTTTATATAAGATTTTTCTACGTAAATAAATAAACTTCCGGAGATTAAATATATATATTTTTTCTCCATTTGTAACAATTTTTTTTTCAGTCTAAGAAGAAGAACGCATTGTTGAAGACAACCTCGATGATAGCATAGAAACAAAACTTCTCTTGTTGACACCTCTCAAGAAATACGTGCTCCTCCTTGAACATTCCTCCTCCCTCTTTTTTTTTTAATTTTTTTTTCTTTACCCTTTTTTTATAGGATATTAAAGCAACGTCAAAAAGACTCTTCACTTATTTAAAAACCGGTTTGAATCTGTCAAGGAATAGCACCTACAAAGAGATAGCACATTTCTTATTTCCTTGAGGGTTCCAAAACCTTTGTACCTTCGTCATCCAGTCGTTCCTCTGTGGGACTGTAAATCATTTTCCCTCCATGACAGTTGAATGATTAAATGTTTCGGTTGCTCCTCTGCTATTGGAATCGTGCCATTTTCTGCGAAGTCTGGAAAGAATATGCATTTCTACATGGTTAAATCGAAACTTTCATCAGAAAATCATTAATCTTCACTTATAAATTGTATTGATGCGATTTGCACTTTAGATTTTTATTCGATTACAAGTTGTGAATCCTATTAAATTGTTATGCTTAAAGTTGAGATAAAAGGGGTTTGTATTTTCTTATTTTATTTTATTTACATTTTAGAATAATGTAACGCAGGCGGGGGGATATTTTTATCTGCAAGTAAAATCTCCCTAATAGAAAAACGAGGGTACTTAAATTAATGGAAATATTTGTTTACAAAGAAAGTAGTTCAAAGGAATTATCTTAAATATATTTTAAAGATAAACTTTCAAAATTCGTTTGATAATAATAATAAACTAAAACTTTCAAAATTCGTTTGATAATAATAATAAACTAACTTAAATACTTTTATTAATGAAATGCAACAATTTTCAAGTGTTCTTGTCTAAAATCATGGGAGGTTTCGAATATTTTGTGTCTTGCTAATTAAAAAGTTATTAGAACTGTTTCGTTTGTTTTCGTTAAACAAACTCGTGTTCGAAAATCATCTTCGGTTTGAATGTCTTTGACGTTTAATTGTATTTTGATTGTAAGAAGCAAAATACAGTTAAAATAAACAATCATTTATTTATTTATTTTTGTAATTTATGAGTGGGAAAGCAAATTCAGTTCCTAATAGCTTCTAATTGATTTTATTTTTGTTTTCTTCATTGTTTTTCTTTAAAGTTCGTAGAAACGCAAACGTTGAGTTATATGCTAATAATTAACAAATGTCATTTTTGTTGTTATTACCACCTGTTGACAGTATCAATCAAATAAATTAAGTGTTAAATCAATAAATTTATTTAAAAAGAAGAATAGGAGAATGTGTCTTTAATGAATGAAAATGCATACTGTGAGGGTGTATACGCGTTTTTTCAACTAATACTCTTGAGAAATCTTTGGGCTAGCAATTCGCTCTATTCACAACCAACCCTTCGGAAGAAGAGAACCGTGATATTTAAATTAACTTACTATAAATAGTCGAGGCTTTCTAGCTTGATGGAGAGAAGATATATTCGAGTCAAGTGAGATTGCTGCTGAAGGTATGATATTAGAATTACAGTGATTGGATTCTTATTAGGAGGAAACTTTAATCTGACGATTGTTCAATATGATTAATTTGATATTACATTAAATCGGATGTTAGGTTTGATTCTTTATTAAGGTAACTATCTAGTTTGATAGTCTCCTAATCATTTAAGTTTTACTGGCGTTGTTCCACTTTCACTGTTAACACTGAGACATTCTCTTACTATTATTTGTTGAAATTGTATATGTTCCTTGTGTTGAAATAAATAGATTAATTGGATCATTGCTAGTGTTTCTTCCCTACCCCCAACTCATCTACGTGCCCTAGAGAGGCACGAGCCTCTCCCAATTCTATTACGAAAGCATTATTTTAGTGCGCTAATTATTTTAAAATATTAATGAAATGACTCTGATCGAATACTAAAACTCTAAGGTTTATTTTATCAGATACAAAATTTTATTCGTATTCGTCTTAGCTAGATATGAAACCAATCTAATATTGATAACGATAAATATTATTACAGTTAATTTACTTAAAAATGATCGTATGGTGTTGCCGTTTATTATTTCATAATTACACTGTCGATAGCTTTAACATATATTTCTTAAATATTAGAAGATTATGCGAAAGTATAACACTTAAATAAACAGAGATTTCAAATTTCTGTTTATTTTACTATGCTTTAAAAAAAAGCATGCACTTTGTTTTTAACTATAGATTAAAAACTATTTTTGTAAACTTGCTTTTTTCATATTCTATCCCAGAAATATTCATTGATATTTTGTTTTTTCGATATTCTATAAGAGATTAATTAAAGGAATCACTAAAACTTTAAGAAGAAGAAAAATGTGCAATACCTTTAAGACAAATATAATTCATACTAACAACAAGAGGAAATGAAATTGTAGCATTGCACGTACTCTTAGTATCTGATCATTCGAAAGAAATTTTATTTAGAATCAATTCACTCTTGAGAAAACACATATGTGAAGAATAGAACCTTTAGAACTCTTCTGTTATTTTCACCAAATGTTTGCTCACAGTTTGAAGTAATAAAATGTCTGCCACAAGGCACAGTCGTATGGCTTCTGGAAAGCCCAAAATGAAAACGTATCAGTGGTCTAGCAGAAAATGGAATCCTTGCGAAAGAAAAAAAACTTCAAAAATAAGGAATACCCAAAAGCCTGTGAAACACGTCCGTAGGAAATAAGTTAGAAATAAGTTTTCAGTCCACACTATTTTTCTCGGATGATTGTTTTGTCAAAACCTTTATTCAACTGCCCAGTCCAGATTCGCATGGAAAAGTCATTTTTTGTGACGTTTCTTCTGTTTACTGGATTTAGGGGGGGAGATCCTTTTTTTACTATTTCAAGGATTGAAAATCGATTTTATTTCGAAATATAGCAATGATGACTTTTTCAGCTATTTTTGAAGAATAACTTTCTGAGAATCATCTTCTGAAACATTTCCAGTTTGTGTAAGGGATAAAAAAATTTAATGTTTCTTTGTTTCTTCAAATAGTTTATGTGCAGTTTAACATTTGTGCTTAAATTGAAGGTCTAACCAAGGGACCATACATATGAGACCATTTATACGATCTTATTTCTTCTGAACATTTCAATGTATTTTTCTATCCTTGTAATTTATATTCTACTCTTTTTATATCTTTGCAATTTCTATTCTTTTTCTATTCTAGTAATTTCTATTCTTTTTCTATTCTTATAATTTCTATTATTTTTCTACTTTTAAAATTTCTATGAATTTTCTATTCTTATAATTTCTATTATTTTTCTACTTTTGTAATTTCTATTATTTTTTCTATTCTTGTAATTTCTTTTTTTTTTCTATTCTTGTAATTTCTATTTTTTTCTATTCTTGCAATATCTATATTCTAATTTCTATTCTTGTCTATTACCTTAAGATACTAGATTGAAAATAGACCTATGTCCCTTCAGAACTTATTTTTAAATTTTCGTAACCAAATTATGGAAATCTTTGAAATAAAAAAAAATTATATGTATTGAATTTGCTACAACTTCCATGTGTGTACGTTCATCACATCAAAACTGCCTTAAATATATTACTAATTCAAGTTTTAAGTAATTATAGCAAGACACATCTCCTTCATTATAACTTTCATAAAATTAATAAATCGATTTGCATTTTCTGAAATAACTGCATGCAGTGATTACATTTTACAAACCAGAAAAAAAAAGCTATATTATAAGATCATGTAAGATTACATGTGTTTTTTATGTATATGTGTCACTTTTTAATTCTTCGTTTTGATACCTAGCTAATGATCTTCAAAATTTAATTGCCATAAAATAACTTATTTTACTTTAATTGAAAAATGCTCTAATTAATTCACTTGATATATTCTTAAAAATTTACAACTTAATTTTTTGATGTGATTTTTAAGTGAAAGATACCTTTTATTTCATTGTTTGATGAAATTTGAAACTGCTCAACTCAGAAATTCCCAGATTTGAATCTCTTAGCAACTAAAATTTTATTAATTAAATAAAATGTTACAGTTTATTTTATTATGATATAAAAATTAATTTCAATGAAAATTATGATTAGACTAAACATTTTAGACTTAATGGTATTTATACTATTTGTTTGCTTGTAACCTATTCATTTGTAATAAAACGGATATTTAAAAAAATAAAAAAAAACAGTAAACCATTTAAAATTGTCTTAAAAACCTAAAAAAATCATGAAGTGATTTTCAAATTTCTATAATATTCCTTCCTATAGCTAATATTACTTCCTTTACCTACAATAGTTGACGTATTGACGTATACATATGAAATTTGATCCACAAATTTCATTTATCATGTACAATTAAAGTTGTTATGTATTTTTAGTAACATGATTGAAATTTTTAAAAAAATATAACTTTCCTGAAATATTTTTTTTAAAAAAAATATTAAAAAATATACTAAAACTAAATTAATTTATTTTTCAAAAATTAATAAACATTTTGATCTAAAATTGCATACCAACTTTTCTACATACAAACAATACTTCGCTATAGTTCGAAAAGTATCAAAACCTTAGACGTGATAGGAAATACAGCCCTGGTATTTTAAAAGAAGAAAACCTAGTAATTTGTTTGTTCTGAAATATATCAGTGTACAACTTGTACTTAGTTTTCAGATGAGAATTTCAAGCGCCATAAATGTTATTTTACCTTAGAACCCCAAATTTTGTGAGAAAACTGAAAGATATATGAAGAATAATTCAAGCTAAGGAAAAGAAATTATTATTATTTCTCAATTATCTTGAAACTAAAATGCACTGTGTACCCTGTCGAAGATGTAAACTCATATTAGTTATCTCTAAATTTGTGAAAAATTTTTATACAATGTAACTTCATTAATTGGTAGAAAATTTTATAACAAAACATTTAAAAATTGTAAATTATCAATTATTTCATTGAGAATATTTTAAATATTTATATATATTTACATATATATAGTCTCTTATATTATCTTCAAAGACTTAATGGTTCCATAAATGATCAGTCTCATGTTATTACATTTTTTTTTTCTTTTTGTGCTCTTCATGAACGACATTTCTTTTAGTAGTAAAAAAATCAGTGTAATTTTCTTTAAATTAATAACAAAAATATGATGAAATATATGAAATTAAAGAAATTTCTTAATTTTGTACATTTTATAAAAAGTTATTAATTATAAATTCCTACTAGAGAATATTGTATAGATTCTTAGATACTGAACATATATTAGGTACTTGTACACTCTTTAAGATATTAATAAAACAAACTCATTTAAGTGACATACATTTATTGTATTGAAAACACATACATTGTATCACATACATTGACTAACAATGAAATTGTCTAAAAAGTAAGTATTTTTACAAATACATACAAAACTTTTGTGAACATTTTATTTCAGTCCCATTTAAAAAGTTGAAGGGATAAATACGTAAAAGTGGCAGAAAATACATAAAACTTTGATAATGAAAATATTTAGTAATAATTATCAATTCTTTCAAAAATTATTAAAATTTAGGATCTCTTTACTTATTAATTGACTCTGTATTTTCAAACATCTTCGTTTTGTCTGCTATAGTTTTTCCCAAAACATACAATTTTAATATTAATTAAGATTAAATTTTAAAGAAAATCTAAAAAAAATTTAAAATTGAATATTTCACTGAAAAGTAAAAATCGCGTAAGATGCTTAAAATGTTTGGAAAAAATTGTATATTGTTTAATGTGTATTATTCAATTTAAGAACCTGTAATTGTATTTTTACTTTTAAATAACAATATAAATTTTGTAAAAGGGTTATTTTATCTTTAAAATCACAATTTAAATATACACAAAAAAATATGCAAAAAGTAACTATTAAAAGTATGAATATTTTTAAATAAAACATGTATTACTTGATTAAATAGTCCAAACCAACCAAATTGTGATTCACGATCATTAAAAAAGCTATGAATTTTTATATTTTTAATGACATACATTAAAAAAAAAATGTTTGTAACATTTTCTACTCAATTCTGAAAATTGATGGCGATGCCATATTGAGTTTTTGAGAATTTACAATGCATCATTGTGCTATTACAAATTTAAAAAAAAAAGAACGTCTTAAAGAATTATTATTCATTAATTTTTAACATTAGATAATCAAAAAGACATTGTAAAACTAATGAAAGCCCTTCAAATTGGTGAATACTTACCATTGAATACATTTATGTGCAATAAATTATTTTCCACTTAAAAAAAATTGTATGATTCTAGTTGTTATAAATAAATTACATTTTACGAGTGATAATGAGGTAATAACAAAATACAAATATAACTTATGTTGATAATTACATTAGTAACGATTTACTTGTTCTTAAAATATATTATTTGTTTAGTTATTTAAAAAATTATCGATATATAAGTTGACGGAAACAAATATACATTTTTTATCATATACAAAATTGGATTTTTGTTTAGGTTTTAAAGTTGTGTTAATCTTATTAAAATTATGTTAACATTTAAATAAATTGTGAATCGTCAATGAAGAGGATTTTAAATAAATTTCACTCATCATACACAAAACAATGATATAAAATGTTTGTTATTAATAACGTTCTTTCCATTAAAACTCTTTCTTCACACAAAACATTCTAAGCTTAAAAAGAACATTATCCACATGGAAATAATGTTATCCACAGGATATTTCTTGTTGGAAATTCCTAACTATTATTTGATATCTTTTAGATTTTCAGTTTCATTCAGAAAGGATTTTACAACTACTTTAAAAAACAGTTTTTATTTTATTTATTTATTTTTTTGTAAATGTTTAGCAGCAAACGAGAGACAGCATAAAAAAACAAAAACAAAACAAAAAAAAAGATAATGACTATGAAATAAGAAACTAAATTTTCTTGGATCGTTTCATTTCAATTTTTTTCCTTAATTTCTGAATCAGGTTTGTAACTTACGGTGGCATAATGACAATAGTTCCGACAGAAAAAAAATGATATATTAAACCTCTGGGAATACGATCAATTTTCATTTGAAAGCAAGAATTTCGACTCCCTGGTGAGACGTTCCCAACTTTATTAGATCTGGTTTTTTTTCCACGTCTTCCAGAAGATTTGCACAGCAAGATAACTCATTTTTGAGCACAGTTCGGCTGCTCCATTCACTTCCTTAGTCTGGTATCCATTATCACTCAAGGAGAACAGAAGGAACTGAAAAGAAAAGTTGAGTGCCAGAGAAGTTTGAAAAAGAAGTCAAGATCAAAGAAAAAATATAAATCTTGCCATTTACATCGCTTAAAAAAAGGTAGAAACACCCTACCAGTCCGAATGAAATTTTCAAAGATCTCACCATTATAAAGAAATTACGGGACTTTTTTTCGCTCATATTTAATAACCAGATAATGGCCGATACGGGTTTCTTTGCAGTTCTTAATAAATTAAGTTAGAAATTCTCAATAGCGACGCTATTTGTTTTATGGTTTTTTACAGTAACTTTGAGTGTGATGGGCTTAACGATCGCTTTCGTAATAAATAAAGAAAAAAAATGAATAAAACAGAAGCTTGCAAGCCGTTATCTTAATAATGTTTTTTTTTTCTTTTTCGTTGTTATTTTTTTTTAAAGTTATCTTCAGAGTTTTGAGAAAATTTTATTTTTAGATTAATATTCGCTTACACACTTTGCTAGAGTTTACAGCATCTTTATTTTGTCCTTTTTTACTTTTTTTGCTATGAAACATTTTTCAGGGGGAGAAATAATATTTTTTGTTTTGTACGATAGTGAAAATGTTTCAGACAACTTTTATATATGTATATGTTTCTAATGTTCAAGAGTAATTACTTACGAAGAAAAATTAAGAAATTAAACCTTTAATATGGTCTATGATGGTTTTGATTAAGTAAGTGCTGTACGTCTTGATAAACCACAGAAAAAATGTTTAAGAAAGTTTCTTGAAAACTGGTCAAAAGCGTTTTTTAAAACACTTTATTATAAGCAAACTGAAATGTAAATGTTTAATCTAAAACGTTTATGAAATTTTGAATTCAAAATTTTGGGCTATGTTCTTAAATTTACTCATACTGTAAATATATTAAAGAAGCAATTTTAATATGGAACTCCAGCATGGACTAATTATTAGACATGTTTTACATTACTCTAGTTGAGAAAATTACACACACACACGTATGTTCATTAATTTTGTAAAATATATAATATTATAAGTAAAATTTTAAGTTCTTCTAATTGCGCTTACATTCAATAATGTAATGTTACAGATAGGTAAATGTAAATTCTAATTATGTGTGCACGTATGGTTCAATTACTAGTTATACTCAATAAGTGTACAATGGCTGCTGACAATATTAGAACAAAATCTCTGCTGGGCCGTGGGGCCAGGGTTTCAATCCCTAAGAAGGCATAGATGTTTGTAAATGTATAGTGCATGGTGGCACTCTAAGAATTTGTCACGTTTTCTCGTGCAGCTGAAAAGGGTAGATAAGTGGGAGGCCCCTGACTACCCTCAAGAGTATTCTCCCTCAAAATTTGGAGGGGGTAACCTAACCAAAATGTAGTGTCAACTGCATGGTGCTCAAAGCTGCGCATTACGACAGGTGAATAACTAAGTGTGGCCCATGAATTTCGAAGGCCTAGATCTGATGTTAGTGTAGAACGGGTGGGATAAGTTATAACAACAGCTTCAGAACATATCCATAGCAATTTTTGCTCTCATCAACAAAGCCTACGTTTTTTCTCTTCTGAAATTTAAGTGTGGAATGCTCGTAGCCAAAGGCCCTCCAAATACTACGCGACTCAATATACTTGATCAGTTGACTATAGTTTAAATAATATTCTTAGCTACTGGTTGATAGACATCACAGTTCAAAATTTAAATGAGTTGTAAAATATGTGATACGAATTTGTATAAAATTTTTCTGAGGACAAGCTGTATCATACACTCGATACTTCCTTCCTTCCCCAGTGTGGGCCCTAGCCTTCTCAATAAGCCTTTTTCAGGCCAACCTTCTGTCTGCTAGTGTTCTACAGTTCCTAGTTGTCAAAACTAGGAGATGTTTTTCTAGGCCATCAATCCATCTAAGATTTGACCTACCCTTTCTTCGTGTGTCATTTGGTTGAGCATTGAAGTCTTTTTTTAGTGGTGCAGTCTTCCCCCATTTTGATAACGTGACTTTCCCATTTAACTCGTTGTATTTAGATGAAATTAACATTGTCAGATGCTTTATACAATTGGTAGAACTCTTAATTTGATCTTCTTTACAATGTTCCATCTTCCTGAATTCCTCCAAAAAATGAATCTTAAAATCTTTCTTTCATTGATACTTATCATGTTCTCATCAGTTCGAGACATGGACCAAGTTTCACATGCATAAGTTAATATTGATCTTAAAAGACTTTTATACAATAGAGCCTTCGTTTTTCTTTTGATTCAATTTAATTTCATAATTTTTCATATTCAATTAAGACATTTATTATCCATAGTAATTCTCTTCTGGATTTCAGTAGTACAGTCGATTCTATTGTTCATTTCCGAACCTAAATAAGTGAAGCTGCCAACAAATTCAAAACTATACCCTTCAATTTTAAAATGGGAATCCTTAAAACATGATTTAGTGCAAGGTATGCATTTGGTCTTATTCTCATTGATTTTCAGCCCCATGCTAAGGGCCTCTTTCTCTAAAGGTAAAAAGGCCACATTCAAAACTAAATTTCCTTAAATACTAGAAAGTCTTTTAATAAGGTCCATCTGCGTATTAGTAATTCCCATTTTCGAAAGGTGAAGTGGAAGGTCATGGAATGGCGTGTTGATGTGTAGTATAAAAATAAGTATAAAAATTTGTCCTACGAAATAAAAATAAATGCTTGTATTGCTACACTAAACTAAACATAGAACCAAGCTTAAAAATTAAATGCAACCTAAACGTTCATTTTTGCATGAAAAGTACATTGAAATTGATTACATTTGAAAGGTTGATTAGAATTAATGGAATATTATATTCCTCAAGCAGTTTCCTAACTATTTTCATTTTGATACTTATTCTGCATGAATTCATTTTTAAATGGTTTCTTATCATTTTTTTAAATTCAATTTTGAATATTTTGTATTTTTTTCTTTTTAAATTCATTTTTCAATGTTTTTTTTTATTCGTTTTAAATAACAAACCTTAAAGATATCTATATATATAACGATCAGTTTAAATTTTATACTTCATTCGTACATGCCTTTTCACAACATATGGCGCTATTTTGAACATTAGCTTAGTTCTATTCTGTATGCAAATCCAATTAGTTTTAATTAATTGCACATAAAGAAAGAAAATGTCAAAAGCAAAATCATGTCTTGATAAATTTTTTTTATTAAGATCGTTACTTACTCTACGCTCAAGTCATTTAGAGAAGACTTTGTAAATGGGCTTTACTTGTCAAGACTTATAATTTTCTAAATTGCGAATAGTGTTATTTCGCGTTTTCTTAACCTAAATACAAAAAAAAGAAGAAAAAAAAAAGAAAAACATGCTTTAAATTTTTAAAAAGATACACTTTTATCTGACCACATAATGAATTGGCTAGTCTTGGCTTTTTATTTTAATATGCAGGCTTCTTCATAGGTGCAAATTTCGAAAATTTTCTTTAAACTTGACTAAAATAATTCAATTCAAATGAAATGATGAAGAACTTTTATTTGCAATTATTATTACGCTAACATTCTTTATTTATTATCAAATTATTAGATTCAAAATACTTTATGAATATTTAATTAATAACAATAATAAAAGGTAAAACGTACTGTAAAATCGCGAAAAAAATTAAATATATTTTATTGAAAACTTCGAAAATCAAATAAACATTATAGCTTGCAGGATGCAAGAAATATGTGAGAATTTTTTGTAAATGTATTTTATATATATATATGTCATAAAAATAGATTATATAGCATGAAATAATTTGAACTTGTATCTTTATGTCATATAAATAATTGTTGGATAGTTATTAAGAATGAATATAATAACGCAGAGAACTGAGAGAGAAATGGAATACAATACACGTGCTGAACAAACTACAAAATATATCGGAAAATAATAATATTAAGAATAAAATTATATCTTAGCTAGACATTCAAATATTTTTAGGACAGTTAATAAATAAACTAACATAAAGATGACTGACAGTATGCCTGGGCTCTATCTAACATATTATAACTTCTACCAATTTTTTCAAACCAAAGACGTTACCAAATGCTGCGATATGCAACTAATAATGTGAAAACTTTCTACGCATGTTCGAACACAATAATAACAATGGCAGCTTTTGGTGACAATTTTTAAGTTGCCAACGACTTTTGGTTTGGCAAAATTGGTTGACAGCACAAGTAAGTATCTTTGTCTGAATACGCTGCATGTTAAGTTAGATTCAACTTTAATTTATGACAATTACAGAAATAAATTTTCAAAAAATATGTGCAGATGAAAAATTAGTGGTTTGCATTTATATTTAATTAATTATTTATCTATGATGAAATTTATTTGCAATAAAATATAAATTATTTTCTGTTACAGTAAAAGAGAAATAACTTGAAATTTAATTAGATAGACTCGAATTTTCTTTTTCAATATCCTAGTAAAAATTAGTTTTTAAATAAATATTGAGATTAAAATCACTTCATAGAAATACTACTTTTTATCTCATAATTAAAATAAAGGAACTTTAATTAGTTTTGGAGTTGACTGCTTCTATCTCAGACGAAAAAAAAAAAAACTTTTATAATTTTTGTTTTAGTGCGATTAAAACTTTTAACGGAAACTTCAGTGGTAGTAAATAAGACACACACATACGCATCAATTTTAGTTAAATATAATTGCAATTTTATTTTTTAAATAAAAATGTCGGTATCTTAAACAATAAGGTACAAAGGACGATCCGAAGGTAAGTTTTGTACCTTTTTTATCACGAAAGTTTTATTGCAGAAAAAAATGCACCATAACATTAAAAACTGCATATTTTGATATATTTAATGAATAGTAGTCACTGTCATTATATAAGATATTCATTGTAGCGTTCAAATAGCTTCGAAAAAAACCCTCCGGCAAAGTTCGATGCCTTTAAAAGCACCAATGCTTGCTCCCCTTCATCATTATTTCGAAAGTTGTCACGAGAGTGGGATTTCAATGCAGGGAGTAGATGAAATTTAAATGGAGCAAAATCGTGGCTGTATAGGCAGGGTGATCCAATTCCTCTAATCCGAAACGACGAATCTGATCTGGTGTGAGCCTTATTGGATGTAGTTTTGCAAAAATTGTTATCCAAGGGCACATCTTCTCTCAAGAATCGAGTCTTTTTATTCGAATGGTGAACTTGGGTTTGTTGAGGATGCCGCAGTAGCGTGACGCATTCATGATACCTTCATGGAAGAAATCTAGGAAAACCACACCGTTTGCGTCCCAGAACACTATTGTCATAATCTTCCCTGTAGAGGGTTAGACTGTAGAGGGGGATTTTTTCCTTATAGATGAACCGCGATGCTCCCACGTCAGTTAGGTGTCCTTGTTTTCTGGTATAAAGTGGTGTAAACATGCTTTATCTTCTGTAATGATTTTGAACTTAAACTCAGTTCTCTCGCAAGACTACCGCATCAAGTGATCGAAAGTGATTCCTCTTCTTGCACTCTTTAATCAATTGCCAGGCTTCTCAGCACCCATCTGACAAACTAATGCGCCAATCCACTAACCTAACCCATTATCATCGTTGATAAAATTTCTTTCAGTATCATGAAGTTTCTAATCGAAAGATAATTTTTATTACCACAGAACAGAGAACATAAAATTTCTAAGAATTATTTTTTTTTAAATATTTAATGAACTTAAAAATATAATTATACTTTTTGTCATTTAAATTATTTCGATATTTTTATACACACTGGTTTTCAAAATTAAGAGACTTTGCATAATTTGTCAAATTTCATGAAAAGGTTTAAGCGAAATTTAAAAACACTGCTTCAAACCAAAGATGCATATATTTTGTGTCGAATACAAGAGCTTAAACGTGTGTATTGGAAAAGCTAGTCGAGTAAAATGATTTATACCGCGCTTGTCAAAATACTCAATTCATCCACCAGTATACCTCACCGAATTCTTTGGTATTTTTGCTGCAAACTGTAAAATTTAAAATCAAATGGTGAAAATGAGTAAAGACCAATGCTTAGATGATGCATTGAGGTGGAAAATTGTGGTTAGGCTAGAAGTAGGCTAGTTTTTCAAATCTATATATGCAGATAATTCAATTTACCACCCAGCGTCATGTTCAACTTATGAAAACAGGATACCAGATCCATCAAGACCAAGCTTCCGTAAGGTTGTTCGAGAGCCACGACAACCAGAGAAGATCGCCATTTGTCCATTATAACGAGGTGTAACGAGGATGCTACAGCGTTTCAGCTCTCTTATGAGATGTACCGGTTGATTCATAAATAGTGTGACCAATTTCAGAGAATCATGCATTTTTATTGAATAAAGTTATTTACATGAAATTTTCAATGTGGTTTCCTCTAGCACAGAAAACATAAAGTAGGCACTTCAGCTCAGCTATAAGAGGTTTTCAACCATTTTTGGGGTAATTTTCCAACTTCTGCTAAAATTGATTTTTGAATTCTTTGAAATGCTAATACCTTACGTCTTTTTAATTGTTTTTTTTAAAGTATCCCCATAAAAATA
>BMAV01007603.1:33682-92003 GCA_019973955.1 Trichonephila inaurata madagascariensis
AGAGTTTTTTCGACCTTTTTTGGTGGTATTTTTCCAACTTCCTCTTTGATTACTTGTTGGATCCCTTTTGAAATATTCTTACTTTACGTCTACTTAATTGTTCTTTTAAGTATCCCCATAGAAAAAAATCTCGAGGCACACAGATAGGGTATAGTGATAGTCATTTATCAGGAGGAAGAAAATTTTTTTTTTTTAATATTTCGGTCATTTTATAGTTGATTTTTGCAGTATGATTTGGTGCACAATGATGGTGAAAAACAAAGTTTCCTTGAGTGTAAAGACGTTTACTTCCTCGTATCAAGTGTTTCAAAACTTTATTCTCATAGTATTTAGAATCAATTGTAGCTTTTGGTTCTACAAAAAATTGTTTTCTTATGCCTTGAGAGGACATTCCCATCCATACCATAACACCTGAAGAATAACTTGCATTTTGCAAAACAGCTGCATCTTTTCAAAGTTTTTTGCGGTAAATATATTGTATCTTCCTTTTGCCCGTGTGAATAACAGATGAAACAGCGCTTCATTCGAAGTTATCCATGTTCTGTATCTGCTTTTGCATAACATTAAATACACTGCCCAATATTTTTTTTTTTTTCGTTTTTCTACGGTCTTACCAGACATTTGATGAAAGTCTTGAACATTTACTTTCTTATAGGCAACTTTCTTTATCTGACGATAAATTGACGATTGCTATATCTGTAGTTTCTTTGCCATAAGTTTTTGAGGCAAAAGAGTTTCTACAGCGATAATTCTTTTCTAATTCTTTTTTCTTTGAATACCTCCATTCGTTCACATGTTTTCCCCTGGAGCTTTGGCTGCGAGCCAAATTTTATTTGTCTTTGAAGTAAAGATAGTAATTCAATATTTTTTTTTTTTTTATTTTAAAATGCTTTATTTTTTACATAATTTGAGCAACCATCTTTCAAAAGCTGTAAATTTTCGTTCCAGGGTTGAGGATCTAATTCCAGTACAATAATTTACTCCTACGAATGAAAATGAATAGATTAGTAATTTAAATATTTCATTTTTAAAATAATACAAGTAATAAAAAGATAAAAATTGATCATAAACAGTTATATGTTTTTAAAATTGATCACAGTAATTTTGAACCAACCGGCATGTGACCATAGAAACCAGAGTTTCAAGGGTGACTGCTTCCAGAAGGCATTATAAGAGAAGATTTGTAAAAATACCAATTGTTTGCGTCACTCTTAGTACTGTGAGAAGGAGAAATTAAAATGGCAGAGAGATGATAAAGCTGGGAGCATATGGATCAATAAGTAACCATTATCTGTACTTATGAGTTTCGGTTCAGCCTAACCAAAGATTATCACTATGCTATGAAGAGAACCAGGGCGTCGCTACCTACCTGAAGAAATCAACCATTACAAAAGTGAAGGCTTAATGTTGCGGGAAAACATTACGTTGGATGGCCTCACATACCCCATGTCTTAAAAAGAGACACTCTAATGTCTACGAGATCTAGGGATATGGTCTTGGAGCCCTATGTATGTCTTTTCACGGGTGCAGTAAGCATTGTTTTAATTTTAATTAATGACAACGTGAGACCATAAATAGCTCATCTGGTCGACGAACTTCTGGCAAGTGAGGCTATTCGCCGGATGTGTTATTGAATCAGATCTCCGGACCTAATTTTACTGAGTATGTTTGGGATGTTCTGGAAAAGGCAATTGCAGTTCTCAACACCCCTCCGAGAGCCATCTAAGGATTGAAAACCGAGTTGATCAAGTAGTGTGTTTAATTACCACAGGAATTCACAAAATCCTCAGTTCCGGTATAGATTATTATCCCCTATTAACTAATTTTTTTTTATTCTTTAACCCTTCAGCGGGCTGTGGTTAATAGATCTACTAACATATTAATTTTTTTTTTGTGCAAGAGGGTGGTGGATATTTAGTCTATCCATATGCGTTAATTGAAGCTAAAACGCATACACATCAATACATATAGCAATACGATGCCTTTTTTTGCATTTCATGTCCTTCGATGGGTAGTTAAAAACAGTTTTTCTTGGTGTAAATCTACAAATTGTATTTTGATCACTCTAAATAAAATTCCTGATTTTTAGGAAAAAAATTAGATATGTCTGAAGTATACTTTACTGTCATCTGAATGAATTAAGCAAATATGCAATTTAAAAAAGTTTTTATTTAGGTTTTTGGAAAGCTTTTATTTGTGCATCGAGGCTATATCCACTGCCTACATAGAACAGAAAATTGACCTTGAAATTTTCGCTCTTCCTCTACTCAAAAGAGAGCTCTTAGAACCACATGAGAATGTTGAGAGTGGAAATATAAACAAACTTTGTTTACAATATGTGGCACGAGATTCTATGGTTCAGAAATTTTTCATTATAGCTTTTCTGCTCAGAGGTAAGGTTTGTATATTATTGAGGCTCATAAAATACTTCGAATACTTTTTACTTATAGATGTGTATATATTTTAATTAGAATTTCCGTTTTATAAGATTATTGTACTTTGATTTTTATTATTATTATCAACGTTAAGTAGAATTTGAGTATATTTGTATAACAATGCCTAAAAAAACTTATCTATTCAAAAGGCTCTTGCTATATTTGAAGATATGCCATCAGATCTTGCCAGCAGTCTCTACTAACAGTAATACTGATGAGGAAATTTATGGAAATCATACACTTGCCTAGCTATAGAAACTAATGGTCAAATTCTCATGATTTGCTTGATGAGTATATATCTCAACAAATATCAGTGAAACGTTTCCCATATAGTCTTTCACATTTGCATATTAATGATAATTCTTTACAGCCAAAGAAGGGCAGCAATAATTTTGACAAGCTGTATAAAATGCCAAAATTAAATAAAATGTAAAATGTGGATATATACCAATTTCAATGTATGTTTTATTAAGTATTCTATATTGTACATTCTATAATTATTTTATTACACTTGTACTTTGTATTTAACTGTTATTGAAATAGTTATTAGCATAAATGTTAATTTTTCATAAAATGTTTATTGTAATATGATTCAATATTTCCATTCCGAAAAGTAAATTAAATGTCTTTAGTGCGCAGTGGCTGTAACGTATAGCCATCACCCAGGAAAAAAACTACTGCTAAGATATTTTTTTTGTAACTAAATAATGCTTGTAGAGTATGCGAACATTATATTTGTCAAGTACTTTATCACAGAAAAATGTATTTTAGCTTTGTACGTGCTAAAGGGTTAACAGATGTTTTAAACCTTCCGATTCTGATAAGTATTACACTCGATCATGCGTGTGTATTATAACCTTTGGTTATGAATGAATTGAATAGTTATTTCGTTGCCTGGTATCAACTCTATGTACATAAGTACCACATTTTATTAAAATCAGTTCAATAGTTCTAGAGATAGTTTATTCCAAAGCTAAAAACTCTCTTAATTTTGATCACCAGTGTAATTTACACTTAAAGTAGAGAAATAAACTTCCAAGATGCTTAAGATGTTTTTAAAACATATTATTTAATGAAATTGCCATTTATTACCTTTAAAATTTTTTCTCGTGATACATTATATTAAATGTAATTAACGATTATTATTTTTTTTAATTCAAATAAAGTATTTTAATTTTTTTTTTGTTAAATTAGCATGTTACATTTTTAGTATGATTAAACATTTTCCTACATAAGTGCATTAGTAATTATAATTAACATTTTTAACAAAAAAAAAAAATTGTCCATAAATTTATTCAGGAAAAAAAAGTAATTTTCTTTTTCTAGGAAAAAAAGGGTTCCTTAAACCTTTTAAAAAGGGTTCTATAAATAAAAGACTAACTTATAATACCAAATTATTTTGAAAAAAAAATCACTGAACTGTTGCTGAAATTTATTTTTAATATATTTTAAGCTCCTTCCTGAAAATTTTAAGTAGAAAAAAATAATACAATGCAATGTTAAATGTTCCAAAATCTGTAACTTATTTTTTAAGTTATAATTTTTTTACTCTCATCTCTTCATCTCAAATAACTAATCATTTCCTCTTTCAAAAATTATTTTTCTTTCGACAGTTTCTAAGAATCGTCTCTTCTTTCTTCTGTACGCTATCTTTAGGGCTTGCATTCGACACCAGAAACTCTAAAAAATGCCAGCTTGTTGAATGTAAAAAGAGAAGAAGAGATGGAAGGGGGAGCAGTATCTTCACTGCCATTTTTCTCTGACTATTCGCTGCAAAAGGGACGATGTACAAACTAAATGCTTCCACACATACACCAGATATTTACAGATGAACTTGGAATTTGTTATATATATTTTAATTGGTAAACAAAAATATTTTTTTGACGTGTATAACCAATGTGTGCCATTCTTCTTTGCAGAAATATTTGCTCAAGTAATAATGCACTATGAAAGATTTATAGTATTTAAGTCTCCAGCTGCATAACAAATTCACTTATTTCGGGATGTATAAGCAAATAGACATACTAACGCACATGCATGTATGCATAGTAAAACTTTATTATAAAATTCAGCTTAAATTATTCCCCCTTACCAAAAGCAATTTCTAAAATATGTGGGTGGGCGCTTGTCACAGGAAATGGCTGGCACACAGATTATGATTAATTATAGATTTAATAACTCGAATATATTTATAATATGTACATCATGCTTTTAGTTCAGTTCGTTGTTAACATGAGAGGTGTTATCGTCTTCGTCTTTAACGTCTTAATCCATGCAAATGGCGTCTTTGCTTTCCGTTTTTCTCAGTCGGTCATCTCGTTCATGCCTACGTCTTCCTTTAATGGCGTCGTACCTCGTTTAAATGGCGTCGGCTCTCTTCAATGTCGTGTTAGAAGTTGCTTCTACAGACAGCCAGGCTCCCAAAACACTGAGCATACTCCTAGGATGCAATAGCCTCCTGCAATAGCCGCTGGCCCCACACCCCCACATATATATTTGTATATATATATATACTGAATTTGTTGTTATGTATAATATGCAGTTATTTGGTATACTGTATACACACAGCCACGCACACACACACACCTACACACACATATTTATATCCATGTATGTATAATGCATGGTTGCACTGACCATGTGTATTACATATACAACAGATAAAAAAAAAAGAAAATATAAAACCGAAGATTTTCATTCCCTTTTAGTTTTAAAAAAGTCAAATAAAATACTTTTTAGTTTAAATAAATAAATAAAATTGAAAAATGCATGCAATTTGAGATATTCCAACTTTTCGAAGCAAAATATTTATTTGGAGAGTTTGATACGTAAATAACAGTGTTATATATTGCAAATGATACCTTATTACGTGGGATTACATGGGTTATCTCATTATATAATCGGTTAAATTCTTTTTGTCACTGATGTTAAAACGTTTTTACTCAATCAAGTTTAACAATTTCTTAACGTGAAGAAATGTGTGAAAACAATGGCTTAAAACGCATGAACGATAAACATTAAAGAGTTTAAATCAAATACTTCTATCGAAAATGTGGATACTGGAAAATAGAAAAGCAAGCATTATTTAAAGTGTAATTTGAAATCTGAAAACTAATAATATAACTTTAATTTATAACAATGCCAAAAGTCCCATAAATGTTTCATTACATAGAAGTTAAATTTCAAATTTACATTTCGTTATACGATACATAAAAATATGTTACTCTAATTAATACCTTCAAAATACACTCATGTCGAAAATTAAGGTCCCAAACATGTTTTTCTACATAATTCTAAGTTGCCTCTGTACAAGTGAGAAAATTGGTGTTTTATATATTTTGAAGAACCTATTGTACAATATCTACCTTCAGTTTAGGAAAAGAATTCGCTTAGCTTTAGTTTTTACAAAAATACTGGATTGAGACCGTTTAAGCATATGAGATTTTTGCCTAGTTTTTGGACTATTAAATTAAAACCAACATTAACTTGTTTGCTGTGGGTGGGAATGACTTCTCATAACAATTTAGATAATTCCTTGTGATGGAGATCTGTTTACAGGCTTAAGACTGGCCAATCTCAAGTGAAGGTGGCTTGAAGGTTACAAGGGTCACCAAATTGGTCATCCAGCTATTGAATTCATTCCAAACAAGTTTTACTGTCACCTGGAAGGTTGTTCAAGGCTGCCACAAAGCAAAGGTGTCTGCACAGGATCGTTACATGGCATTAAGCACCCGACGGCATAGGCAAACAACGGTTCTTCAGCTAGCTCGTCAACTTGCTGTTGTATCTGGAAGAAGAATTTCTTGACAAACAGTTTGCATTCGTCTTGCATAGATTTGACTTTATGCCCAGCGTCCTGTCTTGTGTATCTCTTTGACTACATCCAACAAGAATGTCCAGCTATTGTGGAGAGGAAAACATTAGTCATGGACACCACAAAAAGAAGAGGAGGAGTGTGTTCTTTTAGTGAGATTCACCAGACGGAGTGAGTGTATGGAGTCTTCGAGTCTTCGTATGGAGAGATACTAACTAATACTATTTATAAGTACTCTTATTATTCCCTTAGTGAGTAGAAAACGTGAATACGTGACCACAAAATTCTAAATTGAATTTTAGACATTACCTTTGGTTGAACATTACGAAGATAAGTAAAATTATTTTCCGGTATTACAGTTTTTCCTCTGTAAATGAAGAATTATTTTTTTAATTTCCAAAACATATCATTTAAATGCCCAAATTCTAGAATCAGTGTCCTGCAATTACTATACAATTGAATAACATTTTACTAACAAGAGAATGTATATGGTAGTGAAAGCGAATCTTATCTCTTAAAAAAAACCCTTCTCCCCTATACCGCATAATTATTTATTATCTGTAAGAGCTTCACACAATAACCTATTTGAATAATATCTTCATTGGAGATTGCTAAAATAAGACTCTACTTCATATTAATGATTTCTACTCATCCCATAATTTCATGTATTTTGGGGGAAAAGTATTTAAAAATTTTTTAATGATTCAAAATTCATTTTGAATTTTGAAGGATTGCATTAGTTCTTTTTGTACATAAGCAGCTTAGTTGAGCTTGAACTATTAGAATGGACATTTTCCCTTCAAAAATCATTTGTAGAAATAATAGAAACCTAAGTTCAAATTAAATAGGTTATAATATGGATTGATAAGGATAATTTTAAAATTGAGGTGTCTATTTATATAAAATGCTTGATAAGTGATCATTTCAAGTTCATGGATTCACTCGGAAATAACGTATTGCGGTAGCATAAAACTGCTGTTGAATACAAATTAAAGTATATATATATATATAACCAAACCAGATATTTTTATAAAATTCAAATATAAGGTTAAAATTTACACACTATTTTGATATAAGAATTTCTCGAGGTACGCATATGATTTTAAAAAGTATTCAGTTAATAATATGAAAAGAAAAAAAAATTCTTAAGTTTTATTTAAAATTATTTAAATAAATTGTAATTATAATCAAGTTTATTTATATAAAGTTAAAGAGCAGGTAGTAATAAGAAAAGCTTATTTGGGAACTAAACACTGGAAGATGGGAGAGAGAGTTCGCAACAAACTGACCGGATCATGCACATCAGAGCAGAAGGTCATGAAAATTGAGATGGGAACACTAGACCTTAGCCCTCTATGAGCTGTTGCGTCACTGAGTTTAATTTATAGTAATAAGTGTATAAAACGACTTTTTATGTATTTCAATACAATACTATGTGTTCACCTAGTATCATAAGTATTTAAAATAATGTTTTGAATTATCATTTTGTCTGTAAAACTTACTATAAAAGATTTTGGAAAGTCTTATAATTCTGATATTGAGCAATCTCTTTTTATAAATTGTTATTTTTTATGACTAGTGAAAGAGAGAATAAAATATCAAATAAATTGAATTAAATTAAAGAAAGTTATATTTATGGTAAGCAGATTGTCTTCTTATTTAAACAGCCTCAAATTTCTGTTTGTAAAGATTGCTTTAAATTTTTTATAATTATATATTGTTTATTGATAACATTTTATGATATTTTATCTTGAGGTACTGAGTTCCAAAGCAACTGTTAAATCATAAAATATTATGTGAAGAATATATTTTAAAAATATTGAAGTATATAAAAAAGTACCAAAGTCATGTGTCTTCTTCAACTGTTTTTTTTTTCTTTAATTAAATCAGTTATTTTATTGAAAGGACATAAATTCCTGATACAAATCTGCTAAATTCTTGTCTTAGAGCATTTTTGTTGTTGAATATTGCTTGCTTTAACAATTAAGTTGAATAACATGGAATGTCTAGACGGCATTTCTTAAATTACTTAAGACATTTGGAATCCGGAAATGAAATTGTTTTTTTTTTTTTTTTTTTAGCCTGGATTATCTAGTAAGAAGATTATAGGACATGGTTTTAGTAATTCCTTTCATAGAAAAATGAACTAAAGGAATTATGTGTAACATTAACTCTTATATCAACGACTAATAAACCGTATGAGGGCTATGGGTAACTGACTTTATAATTTTGAGCCATGGCCAGGTGCCGTAGATGACACTTGAGCTGTCATCCCCCTCTCCTAAGTTACTTACCTCACTAACGGTAGGTCATTCGAGTCTAGACATATTTAACGAGCATCGGACCTTTCAACTCGGTGTATAGTTAGTTTGCATTATTTGTTGGCGAACATTTCGAAACTATGTAAGAATGAAATTCTACGTAATGATTCTTACAGTAGTTTCTTATAGCAGTTTAAATAAAAAGTCAAATTTACAGAAAAAAATAGGGATCATAATGCTGAAAATCCATAATATATGGAGCAGTTACCACGTTCCACAGATAAAATCCCATACATTCTATGACACCACATCACAAAGAGTTTTAATATCATGCCTTCCATATTTCATTTATCAGATGATCAGGATCCTCTATCAGGATGAATTTTAAGCTAGTTGGCAAAATTAACACCTGTTTTCATTATTTTCAAAAAATTCAATTATCTTCTTTAGTTTGTCATCCTTCAATTGCTCTTGGCGAACTTATTTAGATGAACGCGTGGGAAAATTGACGGAAACAGGAATATGTTACAATCTACTTTCCCTTGTTCTCACGGAGTTCTAGACAATAAGTCCGCAATTAAGTTCGATCTTCCCGGAATGTAGTCTATGGTTATATTATAAGATTGAATCTGTAGTTTATACAGTTATATATCGCCACAGGTAGTTCATTAACAGACGTACTCAGATTAGCCATATTATTTTGCCTGATGAGTGGTATGAACACGTTACCTACTGATATAATCCCAGGCAACCTCAACGAACCGCATACACCAAAAGCAGGCAGGCCATCCTAGAAGCAGAGCTTGTCGTGATCCGAGACTTGTATTTCAGGAGAGTGAGACCATGAGCTCCACAACTTCGCTAATATAGCGCCCGCTATTTAGGTCCCCGTGATTATCCAATAACGTCCCTGACCACAGTACCAGGTGTCCATCCAATATAACAATAAATCAGGCATTCCAGGGAAATAATTCGACCATCTTCATAATTTTGCAGCAGGGTTTATATGAGAAGGCGATTTGTTGCCAATTAGATCGCCATTGGCTGTGTGTTAGTGAACCCATTCTAACCTGGCGTTTCGATACTTCTCTTTTGTAAGTATACTTCTGAAAGGAATCTTTACACCAAACCAGTAGTGCAGCATGTTTCATAAAATTAAGGGAAGACTGACAATGGCATACTTGTAATGTGCTCCAAAACAGAGCAAGGGCACCAGAGAATACCCTACGGACTGTCACCGCCATGCGTAAGAGATGTCAATCATCTCGTAGTAATGTCATATTACGTGAACCGTGTTTTTTCTCTATATGTTCCATCACTTGCACACACATGCACCACTATTGATGTATTTCGCCTGTTGTAAATGGCGATTTCACAATACATAAGGCTGCCCTCACGGAGGCCGGTCATAAAGCCTCATTTGAACTCTGTTATTTGAATGACATTCTGCTGCTTTTTGGGCAAGGTGTATTGATTTTTAAGCAATCGCTTTCAGTAGTCAGTACAGATAATTCAAAGCACATTTAATATGCTTTTTAATACATTGTTCAATACGACGTTTATAGGGCTGCAACGTATTGGGAAAATTGATGAGAAGCGTGAGACTTAAAGAATTAAATTAATGATTTATTTTCTCTTCAGCTATATTAATTACATTATTTACATATGTACAAAAATTATTCATTCTACTGAGCGTTTTAATTCTACAGAAATTTTTTTGTGACAGGAGGAAAGAAAAGCACGACTTCTTTTTCCGAACGCCCAGCAAAGCCTCCTCGTTAGCTCAACTGAGGTGGAACAGCCACATTTTACTTCTTTCTAATTCCTATAGAAATATGTTTCCAGGTCCAGTGTGGAAGTTTTTTTTTTTTTGTATATGGTTATTGGCTGTCAGCGGATGAAAGAATTATGTTATAATTTAGGAAAACACGTAAAGATATGGACGGATCTGCCCAGAGGCCTGTCTTTTAGCTGCGTTGAGGGAAAACGCTACATTGTGTCTCTCGACATACACAGCTGTGATTCTACCGTTGTTTGTAATTCTACCAAGAACATATTCTGTCCTGTTTTCGATGTAGCAGATGCTATTTCGTCTAATTTGTATACTAATTTAATGGTATTTAAGTAATA
The DNA here is from genome assembly GCA_019973955.1 of Trichonephila inaurata madagascariensis. NCBI lineage: Eukaryota > Metazoa > Arthropoda > Arachnida > Araneae > Nephilidae > Trichonephila > Trichonephila inaurata. The sequence goes on from BMAV01007603.1 coordinate 44,323, forward strand.
ATAAGCATTTGAGTGTAAGACTAGTTCATACTTATATGAAATTTCTAGTTAAAAAAAACTCTAATAACAAATCTATTTTACATGATTAACAAAGTGATTTGTTTTTAAAAAAATGTTTTTATTCATAACACATTCTCACAAACGTTCTCCACAGAATATTAGACAGGGAAAATAATATCTGGTTCATAGGAAGCACTATTTAGCTTATTGATAAAATTTTGAAATTGTGTTAATTATTTGTTTCAAAAATATGGTACAATGCATTACTCGTAGTTAACACTAATTTTATACAGAATACAAAAATAGATCTCTCTGAGTAATTAGACATAGGTCTGTCAACAAATCATCGATGTCCATCTATAGTCAAATGGAATTCTACCTGCTTAAATAACTCCAATTTTCCAAAACAAAATAACGGGATAAAAGTAAGAAGTCATTAATGAGAGGCATCTTATTTTCTGGGTATATATAAGGTTTCAAACTTAAAATTTATGCCGAAGGGATAATACTTTTTATTAACATCACTAAATACAATTTCATTTTTACTCATACTTGGAGTTAACTTAAATGACAGAATTAAAGATAGAGGAAGATTGGAGTTGTTCATTGAATATGAACAAACAAGTGTTTATAATTTAGTATGCAATTAATGATTGATAATAACAGGAAATTGAATGAAAACGAATAGTTTTTAATATACAAACAAACAAAATATTTAAAATTTATATCCGAAAATGTAAATTTATTTTCTTGCTGTATTATTAAATTTTAAGCAAATTCTATAAAAAGCTGGACTCGTTAAGGTTATTTTATATTTAAATTAGCTCATGTGTTTGATTCTATAGTTGGGCCCCTTTACAAAAATCAGTTAAGAAAAATCGAATTTTTAATTTTGATTTATAAAATAAAATTCAATTCTTTCTCTTTCTAATGCAATTTAAATTTTTGTTCTAGCTAAGTTAGAATTATTTTTAATATTTTTCGAAGCGTTGCTTACATCTGTCAAATCCCAAAACAGCTGATTACCAAAATCAATAAAAAATCAGTATTCAAATCGAAACAAAAGAAACATGCTACTTTTCAGCCTCATCAAATAATTTGTATTGATTAAAATGTTTTATATTTTGATCGTGAACTCAATCAGAAAAGAATCGAAGTGAATAGTTGTAACTGTGTGTTTACACTTTCTGGTAACTCAGGTGCCGCTTTTTATCTCGTTAAATCTAACGAAGTTCTTTGGTTTGAATTAGTTTTTCATCGTCAGTACCATATAAATGTGCCTCGTTTCAACAATTAGACTTTCTAGGAAAAATAAAGTTTTACGGAATAAGTAAAGTAGGTCGAAATTCCGAGGAATTTAACGAATTTATCTGAATGTACGAAAGTACGTTAATCTGAATGTACAAATTCAGCATCAAAACCAAATTAGGTAAGTTTAATAAAGAATATGTTTCGTTTTTGCATTCATCTGAAAGTGTTTGTAAAATAAATGACTTTGTGCTGTTTTCTATTGCCTTGAAACTTTCTATATTATGTGTAAAATATAGAAAACAAGGTATTAACATCAATTTTGTTCGCCAAATCCAGGGTTTGACTATATAGTTTTTAACCCTCTAAGCGTTCTGTACTTAAAGTCTTGCTATTCTGGAGATGCTTCAAAAATGCACCGCACATATTTTTTTGCTTCCAGGTGGGGTTCTCAAAAGCGTTTGAGCCGTATTTTTCAGAATGCGGCTCGGCCGCCTTTGGGAATCTTGCTTGAAGGCAGAAAAAGCATCTCCGGGATGGCGGAATTTTACGTGCGGATCACTTGGAGGGTTAATATGATGTGAAGCCATTCCTTTATATAATCAAGGCATCAATACCAAATTAAAAATTATGTTAAATAACCAGCTTGGATTTTACACATGTCGATCTTTGCAACAAGCAGATCATGCGCTCATAAGGAAAGTGAAAAGGGCAGTTTTACAAAGAATCAAAGAAGCTAGAATTAAAAACAGACAGTTAAAATGTAGACAAGAAGATGTTCTTGTAAGTGACTTAAGCAATCTAAGTTATGCTTTTGGTATGCATTAGTTAATAGTAAGCTTTACTTTAAATTATTATTTCACAAAAGTGTAAATTTCAACACAAAAGGAACACTTTTGAAAAAACTACTTATTTTATTGCGTTCAAACTTTGAACATATATTAATACTACACACACAAATAAATATTTTAATTAATGCTTTTATAAAAAAATTATGGATTAAAATGTATAAGAATGTTTATTGTTTTAAAACTTCGGACGTGAATATATATGATTTTTTTTTAAAATGATCTAATTAAAATAATAAAATTCAATGTAATAAATGAGCACAGCAAATTTATATATGACTGTACAACTGGTCAATTTTTCAAAATGTTTCCTTTAACTCGGTCATTTTTAACATTATGGAGAAAATGCTGTGTGAAGTGACCCCCTTAAAATATTTCTTAGTGTTTCAACGTGGCATTTCTAGACGCATATCCTAAGAGAGGAAAGTTTTACTTTGACTAATTTAACACATTTCAAATTTGGAAGAAAAAATTTATGTAAAATACAAAGCGATAAAAATATAAATTGTTTCTTTTGATAGCGGATAAAAAAGGAATAAAATGGTTTACCAATTGAATTTAGTTTAAATTTTAAGTACATAACTTTAATGGTATCATGTAAATAAACAATAAACAAGAGTTTTCAGAACAGTGATTTCAAAACACATTCACTTTTATTAAATATCAATGCATATAAAAAAAATTCAATTTTAATATACTGAAACCAAAACAATATTAACAAATCTAGTAAAATGTTGAATGAATGGTAAGATACAGTTTTGAATGAATGAAACATTTTTACTTAAGTAAATGTAGTGTTATGTGTTTTATGGATAAAAAATTGATAATCAAGTTTATATTGAAGAATAAAAAGTGCATAATTTAGTGTTTTATCACAGAAGTTTTATTTGTTACTTTCTTCTTTATTTATAACATTTAAAATAGATTTTAAGAAATAAAAATGTGCATTGATAAGAGAGTGATTAGTTTGTATTTAGAGCAATATGTGGTAGTAGATTTTTAACTCATTTTAATATTAAAAGTTATTAAGAAAGCAAAATCTATTATTAAATGGTACGAAAAACACATTTTGCGTCAGCATACTTCAAGTGTTCAGATATGCTAACAAAAAATTTACACAAAACGTAAAGTTTAATGCAAAAATGACTTTTAAAACATTTTAACCATTCATACAATAAATTTACAGGTAACAATTTTTTTTTGGACATTTAATCAGTAAAAGTAATTATTATTGTCGTTTCTTTTAGTTAATACTATTTTAAGAATTATAAAAAAGGAATTCATATAAATTATATTTTTAGCAAGTCATTTCTTAGTCCTTTCAGATTATTTGCAAGAAAATTATAATTGTTTAAAAATCATGTCACTCTGAACACGCTGTAAATATAAATTCACTTTATTATTTGAATTGAATTTTTAAGATCAGTTTAATTATATTCCCTATGAATACAATATAATCTCCCAATGAATAAAATTTTAGAATCATTATTAAAAAATGTCTCTAGTTATATTTCCCAAGTTTTGACCAAATGAATTCATATAAATATTTTTTTCTAAAGAACACTATTCTTTCAATAATAGTAGCTATTTAATTTAAATAATTTCATATTTTGTTACATATCAACGAGCTTATATGCACAGATTTGCAAAATACAGTTTTTTATTCATACAACTATTGTCTTAATTAATCATTGCATATATTTCTACTGCGATGCTAATTATTATTTAAATAGTAAATGTTGATGCATGAGGGCTTCAAACATAAGATTAAGCATTAATAATACTATAAATAATAACTACTTTTAACAGTAAAAATTTGTCGATGCTTAGATAAAATATAACTATATACATTTTGAAAAGGAACAGTTACAAACAATCCTTAACTATTACTAATACTAATTATTTATACTGTTCTTTTAAATTTTTAATAGGAAATATTTTGTACAGACGAAAAATAAAATAAAGCTACATTTTTAAAAAAAATAATAGGACTGCATTCTTTTAAAAAAATAATATCTTCTTTACAAATAAATATTAAGACTACGAACATATTTTAATTTTCTTTTTATGTTCTATTATCAATGTAAGATAATACCAAACATGAAGTTACTTATAAGAGCAAAATCAAATACAAATCGGGAATATTCTCCTGCATAAAAATACGTTTTATTTAGCTTTATAAGACCTCAGATTTTCCCCTGGCTCTTCACATTGTAACTCGAATGACAAAAAACGACTCTTTTTCCCCGAGAAAATTCGATACCTCTTCAAAAGATTCCAAGTTCGGAGAAGAACTCGCATCTCAAGACGATATCTGCATCTAAAAAGTCGAAGTCACAAAATAATTGCGAAATGTATTTCTCCTATCCCGTTCGCAAAATACAGCCATTCAAGCAAAAAGTACCGACTAAGATCATTAGAAACGCTTGGGAAGTTCGAATGTATAGAGCTTATAGTATCCCATACACGGTCCCTTTGCTTTTTTCCCTCGAAGAAGAAGGATGTGTTTCTCTCCCTTTTTTTATTTCTTCCATTTTTTCCCCTTACTCATATAAATCGATACTTTCTCTCCCTCTTTCTCTCTTCAGTCGTTCCTCTTTTTTCACCATTCCTTTTCAAATATTCCTATGGTCGAAACGGAAATGTGGCAAAATTTGAGCTGAGATGCAGAAAGCAGGGCAACATCTCCTGAAACTGGCATTGTCAGGAGTTTTCAGGCGTACTGAAATCTCCACTTTTGAGGAGCTTATTACGCTCAGTCCTTTTGCGATTTCGCCATCTACTTCTCTCAAACCCCCTCCTCCCCAATCCTTTCTATATTTCTCTCCAGTCGTTTTGAAGAAAGTGGAAAAGCATGGTCGGAAAAAAAGAGCAATGTTAGAAAAAATTGTCTCACTTTCACTCGCATTTGAAAGTTAAAGTATTATATATCTATATCCCCACCCTTTGCACCATTCGTAGAAATGTAAGAATTGTGTTTCTAAGGCAAAACTTCCGAGTTTATGCAATATTAGAAAATTTCGTTTTCGAGGATAATGTCGCGCGCATCTGACATTACTTTCCCCCTACTAACTCCTTTACCTTCCTCTTGTGTGCTTCTTCTTCCAAGATTTAATTAAGTTTTCTGTGTTCGCCGGAATTCAATAAATCCCGATACCGCTGCGGCAATTGAAGACGAGATGAAGAATTTCTTCAATTAAATATTCGAAATGGAAAAATGAAAATTGCTTTTGTAAATGAAAACCAAGTTATTAAAATTGTAAGAGTCCATAAAATTAAATATGACGGCAAGCCAACCTTGGGAATTTTAAATGATGAGTTCTTTTTTGAAAAATTGTTTTAATATAAATAAATACAAAAGGTTTCATGTTTCAATGATTTCTTTCTCTTTTTTTTCATTAAAAATACCGTGTGTTTTAATTTAAAACACTCTAAAAAGGCCTTCGAATATTGAATGGTTTTATGCGATTTATCAATTTTTTTTTCTTATCAATATATTTTAAACGAAAAATATTTAATATAAAATCCAAAAGTAAAGCTAATATTTCTATAAAACAGTCTTTGAGAAATTCTATGGATAAATTTCGTAAGCAATAGTGCAATTGAACACAAATTAATCAAGGTTTTATTAATATCATGTATTTAAAAGTATTAAAATTAAAAAAAAGGATTGCATTAAATCACAAATTTGCTATTAGTGTTTACAGTTCAAACGTGAGGGAAGTCAAGGAATTTTTGAACAAAATTTTAATGACGAAAGGAAATGTAACAAGTAATAAAAAAAGAAAAGTTAATTCCTACATAGGTCAACAAAGAAAATTGTGCTTTATGTTTAATTTTTATTAAATAGTTACAATAAATATAAATATGTATATACATGTGAGAGAATCACAACATTAAGTGACAAAATAGAGAAAGCGATTTTCCTTGCAACTTTCCTTTTTACTTTCAATGTAGGTTCTTGAAGTATTTTTTGTTTGTTTTGTTACTATTTATTTATTAATTAAATTTCATTATTCTAATAAAATAGTATAGTAAAAAAGAAACCACATTCTCAGAAATTAGGCCTTCCCAGGTAGGATTTGAACCCACGGTATTTGGATTAGAAGACCAACGCGCCATCCTTTGCGCTACTGAGACACGACGATCGATTTTCTTATCTATATATGCTGTTGGATTGTTATTTATGTTTGTTACTATTTATTTATTTTTAATTAATTCATATTGGAAAAACTGTATTAACATCAAGTGTCATTCACTACAAGTTTGAAAAATGTATTTGAACTTGAATGAATGAATAGAAAGTATTTTAGTAACGATTGAAAATTTGAACACGATATATATATATATAGGGAGATAGTGAACTAAAAGTAAGAATTGAAAAATGTTCATTGGGGCTGGAAAATAATATATAGGAAGAAATGAATGAAAAACCATTAAACAAACACCGTGTAATCGCATATTAAGGTAACCTTGCTTTTTATGGATTCTATTGTACTTAAAATTGGAAAACAACAAACTAATGAGTTGTACTTTTACATGTGTGTGTGTATGTGTATGTGTAGCATTCATCCCTTTTTACTTCATTTTTAATTTTCTTATATTTTCAAAACAATTAAAGAGATTCAAAAGAGAAAAAAAATCACACAAATGATGAACTTCATTTTTCTAAATTATTCATCTTTTAATATACATATGTTTTAATAAAAATATGATGCTGGTTTTTAAACCAAATACTTAATGATCTCTTTGATAATATTTTAACTAAAATGTGTAATATAATATTTAAAACAAAATGCATGTCTTAAGGTACTTAAAAAAGAGCCTGCGTTAATTAAAAATGAACAAAAATAAATTTCGTTCAAGTAAGTATTTTGGTTCGAATAATTTAAACTGAGTTTATTTGAAAATATCCTGGAAATAATTTGACAATTTATAGGTACGAAATAATTAATTTTCATGTAGTTTTAAAGGATAGTGTTTCGAAAATTGCTTTATTTAATGAGGGAGGTTAAGGTGAAATTTTAGTTTTTATATTTCTTTAGCATTTATATAATCAGTTTAATTCTTATACGTGAATTTTTATTCATGACTGAGTGAGTGATTGAGAAAGTTATACCAACGTCACACTATGAAACAACATGATGGTTATTTGCGAATGACCATAATCAAGTGACGAGGACGACACTTGAGCTTGCATCCACTCTCCTAACTTCCCCATCACACCAATCGGAAGAGGTTTGAGCTTCGACTAATTTAATGCTCTTCTGCAATGCGGGTTTTGAACAGTATTAGGCTCGAACTCATGACACGCCGGCCACCAATCCGTGACCTTGCTCAATGGGCTACTGCAGCCACTTATTAATGACGGCGTAAAATTGTAAGCACTAAGATATATACTGTAAAGTTAATAAATCCCACAGACCTTAAAGTTAATATTTTCTTTGCTGTAGATATATCCATTGGAGAAAGAGGTCGTATTATAAAACTTATATTTATTATTCTTTTATTAATTGAAGAAGGACGTAATAATAATTTATGTATGAATTTTAGTTGCATTATAAATTAATGCTTGAAACCCTCATTTCGAATAACTGTAGTTGTTATATTAAATTAATGTGAATAGAAAGTGCCTTTTAATTACTGCAAATATATTTCTGCAATGTATATTATTGACGCCCTTCATAAAAATAAAGACTTAAGCAATAGTAAAATAGCACTGAAATTCCGATTTGATATTCTCTTGGGAAATGCAATAGAGTTTCTGACAATTATTTGAAGCTGAAACGTTCATCGGTTTTAGATAAAGACATACCAGTTCCAAGCTAATTTATATTTTCTAAGTCCGTATCTCTCATTGATTTGTTAATCATTGATTTCCTATTAAATGCCAGTCTAATTTGTTTACTAGCATTAGTTAGGGTATTGCTTAAATATCAGGACGAGATTAAACTTTAGCCCAAGAAATAAAGTGTTCTTAAAATTTTCACACCTGTCAATTCCAGTCACATTTTTTTTAACTGTTAAAGCTGTAAAATTGGAATAGAAATTCGTTTATAATTTGTAAGTGCAAATTACGGGAAAGAAAAATACTAACTTATGAATTAAAAAGCAGAGTGCTTAAATTGTTTTCTGCAAAATACTAAATATGAAGCAGTGAATAAAATGTTGCCATGTGTGTGTGTGTTTTACTATTACAAATACTGTCCCAAATTTCAAATAATATTGGTTAGTATAAAATGTAGAAATGATGTAAATTTACAACAATGCTATTTTTTTATTGATAAACAAAAAATGAAAAGAGAAAGAAAAAAAAACAGCCCTCTAAACAAAGAGTATAAAAGAAAATAGTTTGCTTTAAATGAGAATTTTTATATTATTTATATAGTTTCATGTATATTTTTATTTTATTATTATTATTATTATAACTAATATATATATATTGCGTAAGGCAAAAAATAAAATACGATTTAAAAATGTTTCAATGATAGTTTAGAAACAATTTGCTCACAGAGATAAGTTACATGTACAATAAGTGAGAGTTGTTACGGTGAAATTCTGATTAGTTTATTTTTAAAAATCATTAGTTTTAATGTAAAAATATTTTTTAAATTTGAAAATAGTGTATTCCTAAACAATGTTTTTTTTTATTTTTTTTTTTTTTTGAAGACTTCTTTTAGATGGGTAAGTTATATAAAATAATAAGGTATTAATTTTAAAAAAAATGGGAATTATCACTTTTTTAAATAATTCATAGTGTTAATGAATTAAAAATTTGTTTTGTGTGTTTTTTTCAAAGTATATTAAAAGATGAACCTCTATTTTTTTTTACGAAATTTTTCACTAAATGAACTTTTTTTCATTATATAGCGACTTCTTTAAACAGGAGTTCAAATTTAATTTGTTTTATACTTTTAAAAAACTTAATAATTTTTTTTACAAAAAATGCAAAATTTTTACTTTACGAGATTTATTGCATTTTTCATATTTAGATATACTGGAAAGGAAAAAATCAACTGTGTGTTACAGTGTTCTCTTAAATATTTAAATTTAATAAGGATGTTTTTACATTTAATGACATTTTCTAATTTTACGCGTACAAGTAATTTTAAACGTACATTGTTGTATAACCAGTAATTTTAAGTATACACTGCTACATGCGTCCAAAAATTTAGTTACTGATAAAATCTGCGAGTTTTATTTTAGTTTCTTAATTGGAAAATTATAGCCATTTCATTGTTCTAGGTGAGTTAGTCACCTGGTTATATCTATTCAAGGTCATTGTTCTCCATAAAATGTGCTAAAAGAGAGAATAACTTGCAAAATGTCCTGAAAGAAATTAAAAATAGAGAGAAAAAGTTTGTTACATAGAAAATGCACTTCGCTATTGGGAAGTTACTTTACGAAGGAAATCGTGAAATGTTCTTGGTTCCAGGAACATTCGCTATATAGAGGTTCGTTATAGAGATGTTCGACTGTATTTCTTCTTAAAAGCTTAAAATTAGGTTTGCGATAGTTCCACGAACAATATTAGATTAATGATTTACATATAAATTTGTAATACTTTAAAGTAATATCTATGCGATTACAGGCAAAATTGGGATCAATTCGCAATTAAAAAAAAATGGATTTCAGATTACATCTCATTAAGTTATATCTACTTCTCATAAAAAATTTACGTTGACAGTTTTTATAAAAAAATATGAATCCGTTTTGAATTTCTTTACAAATTATAAAGAATTTCTGTAGAAGTTTCGTCAATTATTCTGTCTAGTACTTTTTGTTATATTTAATAAATATTAATTAATATAAAAAATATTAAATAGCAAGAGAATGTATTCCTGTTCTTGCGTCACACAATCCATTATTTACAAATTACGAGAAATATTATTTTAAGCATCCTATTTAAGTTACGATCGCACCAATTTCGCTTTCAGTCTTCTAAATGGTGAATGATACAACAGGAATATCAGCAATTTTATAAAACTTGAAATTATAATTACCGTATTTACTTGAATCTAAGCCGCCATCGATTCTAAACTGCACCCCAATTCACTAGACGTTTTTGAGAAAAAAAAATTGTGTAAACGGTTCATCAATAACTGATACTTAATTTTTTTTAAAAAAAAAACTTAAATGATAAATAAAAAGTTAGTAATTTATTTATTTTACGAATGTTAAACACTTTCAGATACATACAAGAACTTATTATAATTTTAACCGTCAAAATCATGTTCCGAAAATGATTCGTCACTTTCATTGCCACAGCTGACTCCGGAATAGGTGCCGGAATCCCCATTTTCCCACACGGTGTCGTCTTCCGTGCCATTCAATGATTTGTTACTTGCTTCTTTTTAAATAATTATTAAAGACTGTTGAACATTTGCAAAGAAGAATTATAACATTTTGTCGAAGTCATCAACGTATATTTGTTTCATCTGTGTAACAATTTCAGTGGCCACCTACACTGTTTCTAAATTTTTCTGCATATAAAATTGCCTTCTTTTTTCCTACTTGCGTCATAGTGAACTTGTCTTGTTGCTATTACCAATATATTTGATGTTTAGGTAATTTAAATAAAGAACATACAAAAAAAAAATCTTAAATACGAGCAGACAACAATGTTTAGGATAGATCGAATACTGAAAATAAAACTTCGGAATTGGATAAGTCATCAACGCAAGTTGACTGAATGTACGGTTACATTTTTCTTCTTAAAAGGGATGGAAACTCAATTACCACATACAACAAATGTTTTACCTTTGATTCTAAGATGCACACGATTTTCAGTAGTATTAACTTTGGAAAAAAAGTGTGGCTTAGATTCGAGTAAATACGTTAAATAAAAAAGGTTAAAGATTTATCGAAATTTAAATCTATATTCAAAACGGTACTCCTCAGGAAAAAACCCCGTGAAACATCATTCTATAAACGTTTAAAGAATCAATTAGATCACGATAATTTATATTAAAGATAATTACAGCATGTTATATGCAGTAAGAACTTATTATATTTTTTAAAAAAATCACACTGCGAAATCCTTTAGCCTGATATCAAAACTTATTATAAAGAATTTCAATAAAAGTATCTCAAAATCAAAATCTCACAATATATTAAAATTCTTTAGACTTCATACAATTGATAATATACTCTTTTATAAGTTCTTCATTATTCTTCAGTTAGGAAACTCGATTAATACACCAATGTTCAAATGCTTTTAAGAACGCTTAGAAGTCAAAAGCTTTATAAATAAAGGTAAAATTGTTTTTAAAGTTTAAATGTAGCTCTTATAATCGTGCACTCAGAATGATGAATTTACATTCAACCTAAGTAGAACATTAAGTAGCAGAGGTACATTGAGCAAAATAACTAAGGGTAAAAAGGAAAAATTGAAGGGAAAAAAAAAGATACAGAAAAAAAATTATTCTTACAGAATGAAATACTTTTGAACTCTGTCTTTCCAAAGATTAAAGAAGATTTAAATTTAGTTTTTGATAACGAGATAATAGGGAAAAACGGAATTGAAAAGAATATTTTTATAATAAGCACGCGATTCAAGCATCAGGAGACATCATTCAAAAGGATTTCAAGTGAAAAAGGGAAATAAACTACTCAAAGTAGGTACCTTATTTTTTTAGAAAAAAAAATTGTTATGTTTTGTTACGAAGCTCATTCCAAAGCATATAACTATCGTCTAATAGAGACGGTAAACTCCCTGGTAGACTCCAGAGTTTTAACCACCAGTAACAAGGAAAGCTTTCTTCTGTGTTCTGGAGAGGTATTAGTCTTATTTACAAAGAAATATGCTTTGTTTTTGAGATAGAGTTCCTGAGCTTACAAAAGCCTCCATCGATTTACTTTTGTGTAAGAGTTCTTAATCTCCAGCCTCAAGCACCCAATCTCCATCAGTCTTTCGACTCCTATTTCTTTGCTTTCCGTATTCTTTGCGTTAGTCCTATTTCGTTTCTCCGTTCTCAAGCAGCTTGGACGGCAGAAATCTTCAATGTTGTTTTTTCTTTGTTTGGTAAGATGATATAAGACTTTATAAGATTTGCAGGGAAGTGACTTATGCCAGTGAATCTAATGTATTCTTCTAACAATCATAAAAATAAATCTGAAAAAAAAATGATAAATGTTGACTTTTGAACTGGATATTTATAAACTGCTATATAAAATTTCATTTTTAAATGTTGAAATTTGTCATAAATATTATTATTTTAGAACAAATAAAATTGTCAATTTTTTTCTTTGGTAAGAAATAGGATCAAATGTGTAGTGAGAGTGTAATGTTTATGCTAGTAAATTTCATATTAAAAAAATAATTCTGCTCTGAATATTTTGATATTTTACTTACTATTTGATTAAAGGCTACAATATTTTGTAACGGGTCTATCCGTGAATCTTTTATTAATCTTCTTGGGAGGTAAATTTATTCTTTATAGCTGTAAGTTCTATTAAAAACTTTTTCCTGAAGAAGACGTTATTTATGCAAATGTGTTGTTCTATTTAAGCGTTGACATTTAGGTACGCGAGATCAGTCGATGGATAGTCACTGGATGGTCCATTGTAGGAATGGCGATCTGATATCGATTAATCGAAGAATCGATTTCTCGGGCTAAAAAATCGATTTTTTAAATCGACATGTAGCGCTGAATCGATTCAGTGAATTGATATTTCATCCTAGAAAATGGACATTCGATTTTTTCTGTTTTGGTAAAAAACCATAAAATTATTTTCAGTTAGTTGAATGTACTATTGTAAAACGCGTAATATCATGGTGTTGGAGGTGAAAGGGTTAATTTACTCGAACGAACAAAAAAACTCTATTTATATCACGTTCACTCAATAACCATGATGTATATGATGATCGTGGGATACTCTGTTCCTTGTGAGCGAATTTTTTCGATTACCGACAACATCGCAAGTGATGAGCGGAACCACTTGGATCCCAGATGACTTGACAGACTGTTGTTTTTAAAAAGCTTACATCTTAAGCATTGTGAACTATAAGCTATACTATCTATTTTCTCAACTTTTTAAGGTAACAAATACATTTAGAAAATAAATATCTTCCTTTATACCTGATCCTTTGATATGATAATAAAAATAATTATAATTGTCGAATTCCTTTAACTAAAAAAATTCCCTGATTTTACTGATAAGAAATCGTTTATTATGGTTTCTTTCTTGTTTTTCATAAAATGAATTTATATTTACATTGTAAATGCAAACATGGAGAAAAAAATCGATTTTTTTAGAAATCGATCTTTTAGACCTCAATTTTTTTGTGAATCGATTCATCAGGTTATGATTCGAATCGATTTAAAAATTGATCTTTTTCGGAAAGAATCGCCATCCCTAGTCCATTGTTGATAATTAAAGAATAAATGATAAAATTGAGCTTAAGGTGTATGACCGGATTACGTACAATTTTGTAAGAGAATCACTGTGAATTATAACTCAGAAGTACAGCGGGTTCTATGAGTAAGTGGAGTATATAATACATATGTTAAGTAGCCTTAAGACGTGTGATTGCTCTTATAGTTAGTTACTTAGTGTATTTCCTACCTTAAATTGTGCGCTTTAAGTCAAAGGGATAGTAAATTTTAATTTAGTTGTTATGGCTGATCTTTACTCGAACCCCCAAATACCAATAACCGCTATTTGGTTGTCACAACTAAACTGAACAATTTTTTTTAAAAATAAGCATTCTTAATATTGTATAAAAGTAAGCTTTGTCATTTTCACATCGTTATTAAAATTCTTTAAGGGGCCCATTTCTCACAAAAAAATTTAATAAATTAAGATTCAATAACTAACATTCTCAGAAATTTTACACCATAATGCAGTGTTTCTCAAACTGTGGGACGCGCCCCCTCTAGGGGGTCCTGATAACTTTATGAGGGGGCACGATCATATTGAAAAGGTAAAAATAAAAGATCATTTAAAAAAATTATTAATTTTCTGAAAGTAAACAAATCAAATACATTCTGACATACTGAAAAATAAAATACGCATTTACACCGAAAAATACACTTATAAATGCATCAGTACTGTACAAAGTATTTTTTAACTAATTTAAAAATACTAATTTTGAATAATATTAATAATTACCAATGAGCCCATGGGCTTGTCATACATAAAATTATATGCAAAAATGATATGCAAGGCGTATATATACGTGAGGGATAATTAACACTTTGGCTGAGTGAGACGTTTATATACGCCGGAAGCATTTAAGAGATTAAAGTCGTATTATAGTTTTAGCATCTAAGTATGGAATTGTTTTTATTGTATGGTTGTCCGGGGGGGGGGTGCGCTCGATGAAAATTTTGATTGAATATTGTGTCGAAAATATTTAAACTTTGAGAAGCACTGGCATAATGTATTTATATTTAAGAAAATGCTAATTTTTTAAAAGTAAAACACGAATACAAATTCAGCAGAATTTTTTATTTTAAATAATATTGATAATGCTAAAAAATCACTTAAAACTAGTTTCATAAATTGATTGTTCATTAAATTCACACCACAAAGAATCGGTTTGTCAAATTAGACCGAGTTCACCCAAAAGAAAGTTTAGAGTTACAATCCCATCTCACTCTGGGAAATAGTCCTTCTGCTCTGATTGACGTCGTAATTTTAAACCATGGTCAAGTGAGGAGTAAAGCTTCCCACCTGAAACTCCATACTCTAAACTTCCCGAAGACAACTTGAGGATTTTATAGATTTTCGGATTTATTGTAGATAAGACCCCTTATATGACGTCTTTAGTAATTCCAGGACACGAATCTAAAACTGCAGAAAGACAGATTTTCCAAGTGAGTGAGTGAATATTAACGTCGCACTGTTCAGCTACACGAGGGCTTTTGGCGACGGACCACGTAATTTTGAACCATGGTCAAGTGACGTGGACGACACCTGAGCTGGCACCCCCCTCTCCTAACTACCACACCACACCAACGGGAGGACATTTCAGCTCTCGACAGATTTAACGTGCATCGCTGCCCTACACGGCGGGTCTTCAGTGGTATAGGGCTCGAACTCATGACATGCCTGCCATGGTCCGATACCTTAACCACTGGGCTACCGCAGCCCTCAGATTTTCCAAGATATAACCACTTAGTTACCACAACGATATATGTAGTGCATTTCAAAATATTAAAATAAATCTCGGTTATCATCAATTTAGTAGAAACATTTTCTTGTAAAGAATTTCTCCAAAGCAGACAATAGACAAAACATAATTTTCTTTTCTTTCTTATCTATATTTTAGCATTTAGATTTACTAGGGTTCTATAGTCATTTCGTATTCTGTTTTGATACATTTTTTGTTATTGAGAAAAATGAGCTTTTATTTGGATTTTTAATACATTACCTTTTAATTTTGAAAATTTCCAGATCATTAGTGATTTTTTTCCCTCTTCAAAATAGATTTCTTAAAAACAAATTATACTTTTTAAGTCCTGTGCAATTAGAAATACTTAACAAGAATAAAAAATAAAAAACAATGGCAGGCTTGTTTATTGAAAATAAGTATGATTACATGAGTGTACTTATTTATTTTTATATACGTTCAACTCTTTGTACACGGTATTTTTAACACGATTTTGGAGTAATACGGTACACCAATTTAACGATTGTTTTACACAAACCTTTTTGTTTTAGCACGAATTTCGAAATATTTAAGGATTCGTGCTCATTAGATGAAGATGATTTCGTCGAATTCATGACAGTTTGTCATAATAAACAAGCCGGTAATAATGAAGTCAAAGGTGAACTTTAGCTAATAACAGCTAAATTAACTCGAGACGGCTTGAAATTTGATACAAGTATGTCAACGTAGTCATAAGTTTTGTGTAGAAGCATATCAAGAATTACATAAGGAACTTGAGAAACCATAAAATATCAGCCACTAATAATGCACTATGTAACAACAAAAAGAAAGAAAAACTATTGATGCCGTTAATAGAGAACGAAAATCGTCGTTTGAATAAAATTCGATAGTTAAGCTAGACATATCTGTCTCATCTATTAATGATAGTATTTTTGATTCAGTGACCGTGGCTTGCCTTGTCACGAGTTCGAGCCGAGTACCACTAAAGACCCACCGTGTAGGGCAACGATGCACGTTAAATCTGTCGAAAGCTGAAACGTCCTCCCTTTGGTGTGGTGTGGTAGTTAGGAGAGGGGGTGCCAGCTCAGGTGTCGTCCACGTCACTTGACCATGGTTCAAAATTACGTGGTCCGGCGCCAAAAGCCCTCGTGTAGCTGAACAGTGCGACGTTAATATTCAATCAATCAATCAATCAATTTGATCCAGTTCGTAATAAGCATGCCCACTTGTTATCAAGTATCAATGCATAGCTATTATTATAGCTATTATAGCTAGTTTTATTTCTAATTTAAATTTGAGTATTTATTTTCTGTATATGCTTATAGACTAAATTTTCACTGTACACTAATTGTATTTATTTATTTTTATAATAAATATGGGTTGTTTTTGATTTATAAATATGTAACATGAATTTTTCATTATTATTATTATTATTTTTATATATATTTTTTTTTGCGTGGTTTTTTGGAAAATTTGTTGATTTTTTTTAAAAAAATCGTAAAACATACTCCCAAATTCGCCACATGTCGCATGTACTTTTTAACATGGATTTCTGAGGAGCGTGTCTACCGTGTAAAAAAAGAGTTGGGTGCTTTAAATGTTAATTAAAAAAACAACATTTGAAAGTATTCGTTCGAATTTTCTAATTAAACAGAATTTTTTACCCCTTAAAATACTAAACATGTCAATTTCACATTTAAGAAACATTTTATATTGGATGAGATATCTGTATTTTTTTATTGTAGTTCGTTAGCTATAGATGCCTTGTTACAACATAAATTTATTAAATATAATTTCAATTGCAGATCACCATTTTGCATTGTTAAAGTAAAGAAGAAATTTAAATTAAAGATGTAATTTTTAACATTTTTTATGTTTCTCCAAACGCTTATGAGAATCCTACAGTTAAAATCCCAAAAAGAATTTCTCTTGTTATTTGTAACAAAAAAACTACAGATTATTTCCCTAAATATATTTAAAAGATTAAGAAAAATGTAACATCATTTCGAAAAGTAAAATGGATAGTCTTTTTGCTCTTGAGATTGAAACTTTCATTACACTAATAAAAATCCATGTTAAAATTCCTAAATTGCTTTTCGATTATTTGCTTCTGTAGAACGTTTGACTTTTGTAATTCATTTGTCAAAAAAACTCCATTGCACCACTCGTAATGTATGATATTTTATTATTTTATTTCTGTAGCCAATAAAATGCCATGTCTCTTACATTTCAACATCAAATTGAACTGAAGGTCCTTCTCTCTCTCTTCATGTCTTTCTTTTATTCAATAGCTCCAAAGATTGTAGATATGGTCTTTGTGATGCTCCTGAAATACAACCATCTCAGCATCCGCTTCGATTGTATTTGAAGTAGTAATTTCCGTTTCTGGTATCAGTGTTAGAGAAGTGAGTGGTTTTCGTCCAAGTCAGCAATATTACTGTGTAGTATACAGAAAACCATTTATCTTTTCTTTCCCTGTCCATATTATGTTGTGAAACGTGTCCTTTGCTAAAGTGCCTGGAGAAACTCTAGCGACAGATTGTATCGAAAATTGCTGTTGTAAGATGTAGAAACGAAAGAAGTACCTGACTCTCACCTGGTATTCTTAAGGTTTTATATTCAGTAAATCAATTTAAAGTTTTTTGCATGTATAGATTCTAAACAAATCGAACTGATGATTCATATTTATGATCGTAATTGTCTGAGGGATACGTCCTAATACAAGAATTGAAGTTTTTACCATCTTGCTCGCATACTCTAACATATGTCCCTTTTGTCGGATATATTGAAACAAGCAACAAATATTCTTGCCTACAATTTTTTCGTTCTAAATTCCTGTGAGTAATAGATTTTTTGGAGATGCATGAATTCAATTTTATCATTTCTAGGTATACATTCATGAAAATGTTTTAGGTAAATAATAAGTATGTAAAAATGTGTGTAACGGAAAATGTATATTGGATTTCTTTTTTTTAATCAAAGTTCATATGAAAGTAATTGCTAATATTTAAAATTTTCTTCAATTCATAACTCTTTCCTCACAGTATTATTGATTAAGATTTTACAAATATATATATATACAATACTTTCCAGTAAATTTTTTTGTAATTCTCTCAATTCAATATATATATTAAATTATTTTTTTAGAAATTCGTTGAGAACAATAAAGTATACTTTTACTACAGTGATAAAATAAGAAATTTTATTTTCAAGAACATCATTTTAAAGTATTCAGTACCTGGTTTGATTTTGAATGAATGGATTTATAAACTTTTTTTAAAATATTATTTTTATTTTAATTATTTATTTATTTGAGTTTTTAGAGTTTGTTTCGATTTCATACACCAATCATTTTGATCTAAGTTATATTAATGTTTCAGAATTAATTTTTTTTAAAGCGGATCATATGAATAATAGAAAAATTCAAAATTTCATTGCGTATAATTATACAAAATGGGAAAAAAATTCTTATTGCGCACTCTATTGTACATGTTGTATCAGTTCCAACAGCATTTTTTACTCCTATCAAAGCAGATTAACTTTATTTCGCTGTTTTTCAATTTGTTGTTTGCTTATAATTCAAGGCGATAAAAGTTATGTTTAGCGCGAACCAAAAGTCTTGCCCTGATTATAAGAACTCGTTACAAAATAGTCATTATTTATAATAATGTATTTTTTGTATCATTGGATATGTCAGTTTTATAAGATTTATTGTGCCGTATATGACACGAATGCTCTTTCAAGAGTGAGTCGGGAGAATATTTGTAAAAAGACATAATTTCTTGCCTAAATGGCGCGGATTCAAGAAAAAAACCCAATGTGTGCTTTGGTTTCATGATACGAAATCGCCCATTAATCTTCAGTGTAAATTTCAACAATGTATAGAAGCAAACCTACTAGTGCGAAATTGATAAAACAATGTCTTCGGCAAAAGTACGAGAGCTTGAAATAAACGCGAAGCAAATTTCCATGGAAATTTGCAATATTATAAATCATACTTTTGTTAATAATACAGTGTTTTAAAAATTTAAAAATAGTCCATGGATACGTTTTTTTTTTTTTTTTTTAATTTTAATACTTGAATGGATAGCTCATTTTACATTACGGTATAGGTGGGAAAGCACGAAACATATTTTGTACCAGAAAAAAAGGGATCGACCTGGTTAAAAATGGAAAATATGACAAAAATTGCTGCTTTCTAAAGGACAGCGAAGCCAGAATTTCATATTAATTTTTCCTTTTTTTTAAATCTGAAAAAATGTCCAAAATTCGGGTCTTATTCTTTAACATTAACCAAAGACAACCTTAAAGAAATAGGCAGAGTTAAGGATCTCCATAGAAGTGGCAGACCAAATGTGTGAGAAGCAAATATTGAACTTAACACTTGGTAAGAATAGACACCGCTTACAAAATCTCCGAATTTCCAAGATAGCACAGGTTAAAATTTACTACAGTAAATAGTCTTATAAAAAATACATAATAATACTTGCGATATATCGAAAAAAATATATATCTAGTTGTAGTAAATAGTTTGAGCATAAAAAATACTTGCAATCAGGCAAGAATTTTGATTCACCCTAAGTATGTATGCGTGCATGAGTTGTACGAATGCACATATATACATGTGTTCCTGTATTAAGCAGGCATGTGCAGTGAATACAGAAAAATGGTTAATTTGGGTGCGAGTATTTTGGACTTGAAAAGAACTAAAAAGATTATATATTTTTACAGGGTCCTAAACATAATTTAAGATACAAGTCAGTTAAAGAACAGCATCGGCTTTCAATGATATATAGAAATTAGACGTAAAAAACAGATATACCAAATTATACTTTTTAGGTAAATAACCCTGTTAATTAGTGTATGCGTTTCAAATGATGTATTAATATATTTCATAGTTCACAGAGCTTTCTAACGAGAAAGTAAAGTAGACATTATGCAAATCGAAGCTGACTGAGCAAATAAATTTCATTGCAAGAGCTTTCAGTAATGTAGTACACCTTTCTGTTCCCCTACAGACTAGTAGTCTTGCATTTTACATTAAAAGTGTTATTGTTTAGATAGATAGAGTGGATAACCTTACCTTTAATGTATTCAAAATCAGTTGAAATAAAAGTAACTATTATAATAGTTGAAGTATTTTATACCGGATTTTGGAAAGTATGACTACACTTTCAAAAATGAATTCAAAGATATTCTTTAACGATATTTTATGTGAAGCACTAACTTTTTTTTAAAGTAATTTTTGCTCGATTTCAACTTGCACACTGATAATTGCCCTCAAAACATCAAGTATAAACGAAATTTCTAGAGACGTCCTATGAAGCATTGCAGGATCAACATTCTGAGCTTTTCATTTCATTAGTGTTTTGAACTGAAGTTTGGTAAAAAATGTTTTTCATTTATTCCTCCAAAAAGAGGTTCAAAGCTGTAATGGCTATAGTTCTAGGAGGCTACGGTATTGGAATTCCTCTTTCCATCCATTTCCCAGGAAAATTTTTCTCACTTCCAAGCTCTAGTACATTGATACCCCATTTAAATTGTACATGTGTTCCAGATTTAATATCAATAAACCAGGCTACAACTTGCGCTTGTTTTTGTGGTGAAGCCATTTTTAAACGAGAATGTTTCAAAACGCGATGTTTCTTCATTTAATTTGTATTTTATTAAACAGAAACGAGTTAAATTTTTTTTTTTGTGGAATATATGAAACCGTAAGAGAAAACCTTTGTTTGTTTTTAATTTATTTTTTAAAGTTTAACTACATTCATTACTTGTATGTTTAGAATTTACTGTACAAAAAGGTTTTACTTATAAGCAATTGAATAAGGCCAATGATTACCTTAGGAGGTCTGCATAAATCTATATATAAAGATTTTTTAAAAATATATATAATTGTATGTAATTGGAAACAATTCAAATAGCCAACCATATCCAAGTTGTTATTGAAATCAAGATATTAGTAAAATCTACATTTTGAAAATAATGATTTATAAAGAATGTAATACTTTTAAAGGAAAAAAAATTGGAAACCAAAGTATGAATTTCAGGGAAAATTGTGCAATGAAGTATAGTTAAAAATGTTCTTTTTATAGAAAATAAAATCTCTTCAGCTACAGAAAAAAGTATTTTTGTTAGAAATTAATTTTCTTTCGAATTTTAGAAAATTATTATTTCAAAATGTAGCTTAAAATATAGAACTTATAATGTTTGGTTAAATATTTCTTAAATAATAATTAAAAATTTTAATTTCGCGCATTTTATTTTATCCTAGCCTGATAAACACAAATCTTCAATACAATATAATTCAAGAATACAGCCTTTTTTTAATAATTTCAACTAAGTTATAAAAACTAAATAAATATGGATTTTTAATTGAAATATTCTTTTGAAAAACTACACGTCTATTCCTAAAATGAAATCCAAGTTATGAATCCATTCCTAAAATGATAATTTTTAGAGTTATTCAATCTTACCCTGGATCTTTAATTTAGTTCGGTGCCCATTTAATGTTTCTTATGACGCTTGGATATTACAAAGATTTATATTTAGATAGCAATTCTACGAAAACTTCCCAACTTTAAATCATGCGCGACAATTTAATCTGGCAAAAGAAAGTCCTAACAATCAGTTCTGAGCCATTTCTTGATTTTTTTTCTCCTAGATTATTCGACGCTGGTGTTTCCCCGACTCTTGATGAAATATACAATGAAAACGAAAAAAGCGACGACGGATATAGAAAGAGAAAAGACTCGTGAAAAGTAAAATGGAACAGAACCCCACTTTTCATTACAGCTATGTCAAGCCATAAATCTATGTCGGTGAGCTCTTTTTGGGGCGAGGCGTGACAATTTCTATTCTTCAGGCTTCATTAAATTCCAGAATCCCACCTTCTGCAGTTTCGGGACAAATGGAGTCATCACAAGACTGTAAGGTCGTTTGTTTGAACATTAACATTCATTCAAAATGGTGAACGGAAAGACATTGGGAAGATTTAGAATCGACTGGTAATAACTTTTGGCGCAGTTTTGCGAAATATTGCCAATGGAATGACATGATTATTATCCAATCCACGGAGCTCAATTACGCTTATTAACATTTGCTTGAGAACAAAATTGGTCTTTCGACAATGTTCCGAGCGAATGAGACTCAGACCAAAAATGCCTTTATTGCAACAGTGTTATATAAATATATTTAAATCATTTTTATAAAAGTCCTATTTCTTCAAAATATAAGTTCACACCAAAAATGAATGCAAAATACTATATTTGAAAGCTTCAAATCCCTAAAAAACATTATTTTTTAAATATAATTATGTATCATTCGCGTAATACTAATTCAAATTTCACAATAAATGATTTGTAACCAGAGTTTTTAATATTATTATTAGTTTTGGTTTATGATACCTTATTCATTTTAAATTGGCTTTTCGATAATATTTTCAAAAAGTATTTTTACATTGTTTTGTTCTTACACAAGAACTCTTTCAAACATTTGGAAATACGTACTTTTATTACATCAATTGTTTCATTTTACCAAGCAAACCGGAAAACAATTTTTATTTTTCCACTTTCTAGTTGTGTATTTTAATTTAGAAAATTTCTAACCTCAGCTTAGAATAAAGAAATGTTTCTCAATTTTCAATCATTTTCAGAAGGATCTAGGATAAACAAAATATGTTAATTGATTTCAGTGCTTATTTCTCGATCTTCGAACCTACGCGAAGGCTTTTAACACAACGTACCTCTTAATTTTGAATTTCGACCAAGTGACGAGGACAATTGTCCACAACACACCGTTGTGAAGACTTCCGGTTTAAAAAGGTTTAACCATACATCAGCTGTTCCTCTGGTCTTCTGGGGTACCAGGATTCAAGACCTCAAGTCGACAGAAACAACGGTGAGTACAAGTTCGTGGTTATGATCACTAGAGTACAGTAACCACCATAAAATTTTAATTCGGGAGAAGGCGCACACTCGATACTAACGTCAGTGATCACGCGAGGTGACGGAGTCACAGAAAAATAATTCTTATAATATTTTTACTGTGTGCATGTGGTAAGAATCGTAATTCCAGTAGATAATTTAACTAAGAGAAAGTATACTTACCTATTTGCAAGGATTTTAAAATTTTTCTTTGATAATTTGAGAAAAGATCCAGTCAAACTGACCAAATCCAGTCAAAATGTTTCAAATGTGCGTGATTTTAATCAAGGACACAAATCACTGACACTTTTCACTAACTTTATAGCAATGCTAATTGCAGTGAAAACTCTCATATTTAATTCAGGTTATTATACTTATATTCTTATTTTTTTATTTACATACAGCATGTGGAGCTTTTTCTTGCTTGTGTCTTTTTCACAGGGTACAGTGTTTCCTGTAATACACTTGTGGCTTCAGATCTTTTTTGATGGAGTTTTTTAGGTAGCATTTGAAAGATTTTCTTTCTACTCAAACGTTTCTTGTTCATAGCTCTTCTGAAACTTACTTTCATTATCATGATTAATATCCATTATTTCATCAGGTTCTTCCCTTGCTTGATCAGTTTCAACTTCATCCAATAGAATTTCTACCTGCTACAGAATTTTTTGTATTCTGTTCATTTCATTTATAAACCATAATGAAACGTACAGCACTACCAAGAAAATCACTGAAGTGATTACAGGGGTAAAATGTAGCCAGTTCATAAAAAAAAATATTTTGGAACAAAAGTAGTTGTGTGGGGAACTCAGTCACCCCCCAAGTACCTTAACATTGTAAAAACGTTTACCAATCTCAGAAAAGAGGTAGATATGTAACAAATACATTTTAGTTCCAATGGAGACTGTCATATAGGAGGATACTCACAAGACCATTGGTTACAAATAAACAGTTTTCTCATAATTAAAGCTTTCGTAAGCTTCTATGCCACGCATAACCGCTTTCGGGCTAAAGATACAATTTTAAGATTTTTGATAATTTTAAAGATAAAACTTCAGGTTTTTTAACTTTACACAGGAAACGGTGAATCTTTCTTTAAAATAATGAAAATGTATTGACTGACATCTTTATAATCCAGTGCATGATAAACTTAATGCATTGCAATTGAAAATCATAAATAAGAATCAGGTGATGGCTTTGAATATTTTTGAATGAATAAAAAACCACACAGGCTATTTAAATTAATTTAATGAGATGAATTTTTTGAATATCTACTAGCAATCCATTCGACTGTATCATTTATTGAAGAGACCATTTAAATGGATCTAAAAGAGATTAATGATGAAAAAATCAATGGAATTCCAATAAAAGGAGCCGTATACATTTTCAAGAATACACTGGAAAATATATAGGGTTAACTTTTTTTTTCAAAAAGTATAGAGCAAAAAAATTTATTTTTAATTTATTTTTTTACATAGAGTGTTATCAACATTGATGGATTGTGGAGGTAAAATATAAGACCATTTAGAAACCTAAAAACTAATACCCATGAACAAATTACTAACACAGCTATTAATTCACGATCTGGTAAGTAGGATTTAACTTTTCCTTGGCTAAAATTCTTTCTTTAGAAAGACATAAATTTTTAATCTTGAGCAATTCTGAAAAAAAAAATAACATTAATCTGTCATTATAATTTAATCTTAATATGCATTATAATTTCTTCATTACTTTAAAATTTGCTTAAAATTAAAATATGAGACTGGAAGCATAAGATATGTCCATTGTTAAATCAATTTAAATAAAGTATTATAGACTTTTAAAAATTGTTTCTGAATTTTAAGATTTTAATGTTTTTGTTCTAAACGCATGAATTTTTAAATCACTCTTAGAGTAATGTACTTCCATAAATTACTATTTTAACTACATCATTCCTGGTGTCATTGATTGTTGTTATCCGGTCGTCTTAAAATTCATTTAGCTTCTATGACTGATCATCAAACTTTATTCATAAATTTTCTTTAAAGATATGTATTATCGAGGATTCATGAAGTTTTTATAATAAAGGGTTATTAAATTCATGTAAATGGATATAATAAATTGCTGATTAATACAATCATAATTTAATGCAGATTTGAAAGCATAATAACATTTAAAAAAATATATCATGAAAAGTTTCAGTTCTTTATATTTATCCAAAACATACACCAAATTTCATACAGTATTACTTAGGAACACACACGTAATCGTTACAGTTTACTCTCCATACAAAAATATTTAAAAAAAGAAGTTTCTAAATAATAATACATGGGGTAATATCATAATGTGATATTTTCCATTTACAGTGCATTAAATTAGCATTTCGTTTTCTCAAAACAAAAAATTAAGTGTTTCTATATACGCCTATAAAACAAATAATATAAAAAAAAATAAGTCAATTCCTACTTGATTAACAAAGAAAAAAATGATTTTAGATACTTTTTATCAAATAATTACAATTAATATAAATATGTGTATACATATGACATAATCAGAATATTAAGTGATAAAATAGAAATCAATTTTTCTTGCAGTTTTCCATTTTACTTTCTATATAAGGTTCTGGACTATTTTTTGGTTTGTTACTGTTTATTCATTAATTAAACTTAATTATTCTAATAAAATAGTATACTAAAAATAAAATCATATTCTCAGAAATTAGGCCATGAAGGACACAGTGAACGTTTTTCCTTTCTATATATGCTGTTAGACTATTATTTTTGTT
Organism: Trichonephila inaurata madagascariensis; assembly: GCA_019973955.1. Taxonomy (NCBI): domain Eukaryota; kingdom Metazoa; phylum Arthropoda; class Arachnida; order Araneae; family Nephilidae; genus Trichonephila; species Trichonephila inaurata. The sequence goes on from BMAV01007603.1 coordinate 70,222, forward strand.
TGTTACTATCAATTCATTTTTCAATTTAATGAATGAATTAATATTTGAAAAAAACTGTATTACAATCAAGTGTCATCCACAACGTTTAAAAATGTATTTGAACTTGAATGGATGAATAGAAAGTATTTTTTTAATGATTTAAAATTTAAACAAGATATGTATATATATATACATGGAGAGAGTGAACTAATAGTAGGAATATTGATTGAATTCCACTATAGACTAAAATTGTAATTTTTATGAAACACTAAAGCACAAATCTAAAGATCATTCCTATTAGAAATGCATACGTTTTTAGAGACAAGTTTTTTATTGATTAAAGTTTATATTAACGAGTAGCAAAGACAAATATTTTTAATTTTAGTACAGCTTGCCTCATTGCACGATATTTCCCATCAACAGCCGAACAATTTAATCTTCTTTGCACTCTTAAATAAACTAATCAAATCCTTCTAAGTCAACTAATCAGAATTAACATATATATGGATTTCACAAAGAAAACTAAAACTACTCCTAAACTATCACAATTTTTCCGGAACAACTAAAACAATTCCCAAAATCCGATCAATATGTTTCCTGGATACTTCTATTGTAAATCTTAATAACTCCCTAAGGTTAATTCAAAGCCGAAGTTCATCATTTGCATATTGAGAGGATCACACAAAGCATCTTGTACGCTTGTTCTTGCGCGTTTCTGAGCGCGGATCGAGTCATTAAAACTTCTTAGCCTTCCCCGAAGTCTTTAAAAGGTGGTTCCGATATCCAGGAAGTTTTACTCCGTTCTTGTCAGCACTCAATCGCTTTTCCCTGACCGTGCTCCAGCCGAGAGCTGTGTTCATTTATCAATGTCAGATGGAACTCTTAATGACTTTATGGGATGGGATTTTGGACCAAGTAGACCGTGGAGGTTGCAGCACGGGGGAAATAGATTTTCTTTTGATTGGCTGGGTATCGGATGTGGATGTAGATATGCAAGACATCTAAGATGGTTTCTTTTTTCATTAATTTTATTCGGGAGATTTCGAGAGTGATATTCGGAGATAGCGTAACAGCTGAACTCCTCAAGCGCAAAAATAATAATGGCTCCTGTTTTTACAAATATCATAAATCAGTTCCGACTGTTATAGGCTTAGCTGATGTAATTAATTTAAACTGGAGGTTCTTCTTAGTCAAGAGAGATAAATTTTGAAATTACTTATCCTTATAAATCGCATTATCGACTCCTATGTAACTTTTATCGTAAGTAGTTATTTAAGCCTTATTTAGATTATTAGATTATAATTTTTTTTTCGTTGATGGTTTCTTCAACAGCAGTTTCAATTTTATATTGAGGTATCTGACAACTTGCCACAACTTTTTTTATAAGGAAATGTGAAGATATAGAGATTTATTTGTGGTTTTATTTATTTAGTACATTTTAAGCAAAAAATACTATAATTAAGAAGAGAAAAAATAAATTATTACTAATAAAATGAGAAAAAATGTGTGCAAAATGAAAAAATTTACATAAATGCGTGGACCGCTGTGTACAAATAATAAATGAATGAATTCTCAATTTTTCAATTCTGATGTCTTACTTGGCTATTGCTTTTTGAAATGGCCTTCATGATAATTGATATTTTAACTTTTACGAAAACTAGAGGAGTTTATCTTTTATTATATGAAATTGCTTGAAAAAACAGTGATTATACTCACATAAGAGACTCTAAATTTTGCAATAAAATAGTGACTGATGAATCTGAAGGTTATAACATTTCTGCTGTTATACAGAACATGCAAGAGGAAAATTATTTTAAGGGGGTCACTTCACACAGCATTTTCCCTATCTCCGTAATGTTAAAAATGACCAAATTTAAGGAACATTTTTAAAAAATTGGCAGGTTGTACAGTCATGAATCTTTTTGTGTGCATTCATTGTATTGTTTTTATTATTTTAATCGGAGCATTTTTCAAAATTTTGATTAGTTTTTTTTTGAAAAATTCATATGTGGAGTAACACGTCAAAATTTTTAAAACGTTGAAAATTCTTGTACATTTTAATCCATAAATATTTTTTGAATAAATTTGTTGACAAAATCTCCCATTAAAATATTTATTTGTATAGTGTTAACACATTTGCAAAGTTTCAATGCTACAAAATAGGTAGTTTTTTCAAAAATGTTCCTTTTGTGTTGAAATTTACACTTTTGAGAAATAGTGATTTAAAGTAAAAACTTACTATTAACTAATACATACCAGAACTATAACTTGGATTGCTGGTATCATCTGCAAGATCATTTTCTTGTCTACATTTTAATTGTTTGTTTTAAATTTTAGCTTCTTTGGGTCATTGTAAAACTGCCTATTCTGCTTTCTTAATACACGCATGATCTACATCTTGCAACGCTCGACATTTGTAAAATCCAGGGGTTGAATGTTGAATACATCTAAAACTTTTAATTTAGTAATAAAGCATTGATTCTATAAAGACATAGCTTCATTTACTCCAGTTTTTAAAGTTCACAAATACAGTTTTTGGAATTATGGACCAAATACTATTTACACTTTCCCTAAAATTTTGAGTTTTATCAAACAAGCATATAGATAAAAGTTCAAGACTAGAGACCTCTAAATACTTTTTTTGTGCAATCCCTAATTGCAATAGGTAAGTTGTGTTTATATGCTTATATGTGTAACCTTTCAGCATGGACATATTATATCTACACCCCGAGTCACCTCCCATGGGGCATAAACCGTGTCGTAGATTCAAATCTGGGGAGATTTTATCAAAAATATAGCCCAATAGCTTGCCTTATGACTGATAAGTTTACCGAGTTATTTTGAATATCTGAAACATAGTATCTTTGCAATTTATCTATTTCTGCATCAGTCAATCTATTACGCCATTTTTTGTTCTCGAGCTCTTTGCCTTTTAATTTTAATGCTCTAAGTTGTGTCCCCATCCTTTTCTCAACATGACCAACGCAATCTAATTTTTTTAATGTTGTAATGTAATAATCCCTTAAAAGTTTAGATTCTAAAACTGCTTTGCATACTTTAGAGTTCCCATATAGTTCAAGTATTGTGTACATCGCAAATTGTGCAATGCCTTTGATCGATGGAAGATTCGAAGTGCAACTTCAAGTTCCATTCTCGTATTATTCCCAATGTAATTTGCCGAACACTCATCGGTATGTACATTGCCGTTAAAATTACATGAGCATTTCCTCGATACTATTTCAGCATCAACAATTTTCACAGTGTCCACACTAACTGCCGTAACAATACCATTTTGCGAAGTATACCCCCTTTTTTTGCAGGCACTATCGATAAAAACCAGTACATTTGGACCACCATTATTAAATGATATTGTTTCAACTGCAGCTAATGTCATAGACACTTTGGCTACTTTCTATGTTGCGTTATTTAATGTATGTCTGGACTTGTAAAACCACTTTGGTGCAGGTGACAAATTCAAAACTCCGCAAAATATTTTCGCAACTGCTTCTTTTTCAATATATCTCATAACATATAAAAGCCTAGTGTTCACTTTATATAATTTTGTATCTTTTTTTGATTAACTACTGCTTTTGTAAACCTGGTATTAAGAAATATTGGAATAAGACCACAAAAACCACAACATATTAACAATTTTGTAGCCAAACCCTGGATTTGGCAACCAAAATTTATGTGAATACCTTGTTTTTTACATTTTATTTATGTAATTAATGTTGTTTCAAAGCACAAGAAAACAGTACAATGTCAGTCATTTCACAAAAACATTCAAATGAATCTAAAAAAGGAACATACACTTTATTAAACTTACCTAACTTTACTTTCAAAATTGAATTATTTATGTTGCAATTGTCTGACTGTTATGCAACATTTAATTCCTCAAAAGTTTGGGTTTTTGTACCTATTTTTCCAAACTTTCGTTTTTTGAGTGTTTTATTATTAAACAGGGATATTTATAAAATCTTTTTGATAAAAAAACGATTCTACACAATAGCAAGAATTCGTTATATTTAACCACGTAAAAAACAACAAGTAAGCTACCACAAAGTAAACAAACAGCTCCAACTATTTACTTCACTTCTTTCCTGAATAAATTGCTGATCAAAATAAATCCTTTTGATCATTTTAAACTATTTGATAAGGCTGAAAAGTAGCATGTGTCTTTTGTTTTGATTTGAAAGGGGCGTGGCAATCAGCTGTTTTACAGTTTGACTAATGTAAACAACTTTTAAAAAAATATTAAAAATACTTCTAATTCAGCTAGAACAAAAATTTGAATTGCATTAGAAAGAAAAAGAATGGTATTTTATTTTTCAATCAAAATTGAAAAATCGATTTTCGTGAAGTGACCCCCTTAAAAACATTTCGAGCAATCGCTGTCCCCGCTTGAGCTTCCCGAAAATAACACATTTCAAGTAAAATGCATTTTTAAGTTTGACATCTTATGTAAAGTTATGGTATCCGTTTTCACTAAAACACTTGCAGTGTTTGTTCTAGTGACTGGAAAATAAAGTCCTTGGTATTTTTATAAAGCTAAAAGATGGGCTATAAATTAAAAGTATTAAAAAACTTGTCAATTTTAAAAAAAAATCGTTATTTTAAGGTAGTCGGATACCTTAAGATATGATATCCTCTATAATAATTCCTACTCGTAAAAATCAGAGAGATACAAAAACAGAAAATTGTTACTAAATTGAATATTTATATATAAATTAGTATGTTGTTTGGCTGTTTTAGTAGGGACTATATGAACTTAAATATGTTTAAATAGAAATAACGAAACAATAAAAATAATTAAATAACAGTAGCAATATAATATTAAAAATGTAATTACATACATTTCGCAGTACTTCTGTTCAGCAACTTCTGGGTCTTGTAAAATTAATATTTAAATTAAGAAATTGATTCTATTAGTACGCATATAAAGTTATGATAACAATCAATATAAAATCTCTCTTACTTCAAATTATGTTCTTTATACTATACAAAAAAATCTTATAATAAGAATGTTGTAAGATATGAATTAAAACACAATTCACCTGGTATAAGATGCATTGTAATACGACTTCTGAAAGTTAAATATATATTTTGGATTATTTCAAAAGATGACATTTCAGATAATCAATATCTCTTATAAAGACCAGTAGTTATGCCACATTACTAGAATTTGACACATCCTTAATGTAAGGTTAATACTGGATGTGAATTGAGAAAAAAAATATTTGATATGTAGATAGTTGATTGTATGATTGTATATTTGATAGTTCTTTATAGAGAGTTGTATTTTTTAACTGAAATCTCCCTTTATATAGAATTATAGTTATTAATAGTAATTATTGCATTATTGAAGTACCTATTTCTTTTTTTGAGAAAATCTTGTATAATTATGGAAACCAACACTCCAAGATAATGGGATTTTATTTACAAAAATAACAACATATCTTTTGAATTTCATAATATAAACCAAGCATTTATATAAGATTTAATTCCGGTATTCTTAAGTATATATTTCACAGACATTTAATCAGATTTTTTTCTCTTGAGCTAACATTTTTATGATTACACTAAAGATAGTTGCCTTAAACTTTCCTTTTTTAATGGCATATGACAACAACAATGCTTTAATAAAAATTAATTTAATTAATAGCTTTGAAATTTATATCATATGCCCCTACATTATAAAAAGAATAATTTAATGCTTTTATGCATAACGTTATTTAAAGAAATTTTATTTCCTAAGGAAGGAATAAAATCAATAGATTTTACATTAAAACTAGCATCAATTCTTTTTTTTTCCTTGCTCCCCTTCATTGTTTGGGAGATAACTATTAAAAATTTATTACTTTGCATCTCTCTTCTTGCTACCTATTAATATCATTAAATTAGTTGGAAACACTGCAGCGGGATATTCTGGCATTATTGACTTTAAAATATGGCTTTTCAAGCTTTCTTTGTTTCAGATGTCCAATTATAGTCCATTATCAACGACAAGTGTCAAGATTTTAAGCCGAAGCTTTTAACTTTTTTACTCTCTCTTTCCTATGTCCATCAAAAATTTATTTCGAACATCGCTATTTTTTCATTTTAAATTTGTAATTAATGCATTTTAAATATCTGGATTTTTAACGATAGATTTTAGTTTTTGAGAGTGTTCAGCTATGATTCGTCTTATTTTAGAATAAGTAATAATAAGAAAACTAAATGTCGAGATTTTATATTTATTTGAAAAATTAAAAAATAAGTCATTTACTGTTCAGAGTGTAGATATTATTTCTGTACACTTATCTCGTCTGAAGTATATGAGATTCTTATATAAATGCTCCACACATAAAAAAAGACAATATTATTTTAGAGTTGTAATTTTAATGCTATATATTGATTTGTAAAATATTTAGTCTTACGACTTTTGAAAGCATTTTAAAAGTACAAAATAAAAATCGCAGAAAATTATTTAATACTGAAAAGTTCATTTTCCTCTATTGAAGATTAAACTATCAGAATTTATTAAAAAAAATTAGTAATTTAGTAAATGCAAAGCTTATTTTGATTATTAAGAAAGCGAGTAAAACTGAATTGGCATTGAGCACACGCACAAAATTATTGTTTTTAATCGCACCTCTTTTAATCTTACGCAATTTCTGAAAATACGAAAAGAAAAAAAAAGTTATTTAGCAATATTCATTTTAATCAATGATTTAGCAATAGTGATTAATATTTACTTTCTTTAAATATAGAAAAAATATGTATAACGTAGCAATTATAATATTTCTTCAATAGTATTTTGAATGGGCTTTGCAAAATCTTTTAATCCAGTATTAGAGTATGTTAAATCACTGAAAATAATAATCATCACGATTCGATAAAAAAATTATTTTTTTTACATTACTAGAATTACGTGTTCAACTGAATATCGCAGTTTTAATTATTGTAAAAAAACTATTTTTTAAAATGTTTTAAAATATTTAAATTAATTGTTTTACATATAGATCAGTATAGGTGGATATATTAAATGAAAGTAGGGATTGCAATAACGGACCAAAAATCCGGTATTTTTTAGATCTTAATACCGGGATACCGGTTTTAATAACGGTAGTAGAAATTTTAGAAAAAGGACAGAAAACGCAGGGTTTTTTTTTTCACTTGCCAGTTGCTTTATTAGAGAGTGTAAATATCACAAAAATAATTTGTAACTTATAAATTATAACAGTATATAAAGAATCACAAAAAAAAAAAAGATAAGGAACATCTTATTTACACTGTGCTACCATATTCTCTTCATCATATGAATAGTGAAACCAAATCGAAGTATTATCAAATGATTTTTTATGTTCTTTAAAGTTATTCTTATTCATTATTATTGGTTATTATTTATGAGTATATATATAATGAATCTGAAAATTTTTTTTTTCCTTAAAATATGATATGCCCACATACAATCTAAATAACAAACTCAACAATTTAAAATATCTCGAAATATTACACACTTTGTTCACAACCACAACCTTGTTTTCACATATACGAATATTAGACTATGAATCCTGCGCGTGTGCAGTATCACTCTGAGCTGTAATAGGATAGTTTTGGCCCACCCCTTGGGTGATTCTCATATTTTATCACTTCTCTTGATTGTACAGTGTGCAACTTTGTATCCCCAATCTAATTAATTTTGCCGGTTAGGGAGACACACAAACACAAAAACGTATACTATTTTGCTATGTTAGCAATCCCTAAACATATAATGGAGATAATTTTAAATGAGAGTGAGAGAGAGATTTCTAGTAAATACCGAAAAACCGGTATTTAAACTTGTGAATACCGGTATCACAAAATTGTACAAATGGCTCAAAATACCGCTATTCGGTATCCCGGTATACCGGTATTGCAATCCCTAAATGGAAGTTATTGGTTTTTTCCCCCAATTGTTCAGATTTATGATTATAATTATTGCTTGGAAAATTAATCAATATCTTTTTTATTTACAAAAAATGCATTTTTTTAAGATGAATGTTATTGAAAATGGATTTTTAAATAAACATTTTATTGTGTTTTTTTTTCCTTTATAATTTTTAAAAATATCCTTTTCATGCATATCGATGTACTTATGAGTTAATCTTTATAACAACGTTGTATTTTTTTTACGGGTATCATTGATGATGCCTATTAAAAAAGGGATTATTTATAATTCTCGATAATATTGCTAGTACCCAACTTTTATATATTTTTCATGTCCTCGCATTTCTTAACGTGTATGATCTTAGTTTCGTTTTTTTTTTTTTTTTTTATTATTATTATTATATCACCCTCTGAAACAACACCAGATCTATTGGTGTTGAATCTCATAATTTTGAACCTCAGTCGGGGGATGAGGAGGGCACCTGAGCCTACACCTTACTATTAACAATTCGGGACCTACGGTAAGACAATGATTCTCTACATCATGGGTGTCAAGCTCATGACCCGGCTAGTATGTCGTCTCACAATAATATGTAAAAAAAAAAAAATATATCACACACAAAATTTCTCCAGTAATAGGAAACATAGTAGCAGAGATTAAATATCAAGTGTTATGACGTAAACATTAAATTTTCTTGTTCTTTTATTTATATTTGTTATAGTGCAGCGGCTTTTAAACTTTCGAACCCCACACCTTCCCCCTTTCATATATCAACCTGACATCTCAGACCTCCCCCACCACCCTGACTTTCAATACATGGCTGAGTGATTCAAATGCAATCTTTATTTTATTGGCACGCAATTATTTCAGTTCTTAATCTTTGCACAGGATTTTCTACCATATATTTTTTTTTGATAATGTCACTCTCTAGTAATGGCTATGTAGTTGGAAAACAATGAAGAAAAACTGAGTTAATTAACATTATGTATACATATATATACACATACTATATACATCTGCTATAATATATGCCTATTATAGTAGGGTTTTTTAATTGAGAGCAATTTAATGATCTAGTCTAGGATGGCACATTGTTCATTTTTCCCCCGGGACGTTTCAAAGATTGTAAAAGACGAAAATATTAACATTAAATGAGAGACTTTCATGGACCTATAGAGGCCACCAAAAACCACAGTTTATGAACCACTATTACAATATCTTATCTGAAAAAAAACCAACTATTCTATGAATAATGATTTTTTTTTCTTTTTGCTGCCCACAACTTAGTTAAGCCTTGTTTGTGTCACCAAAGTTAGCCTTCGAGTTTGACACTCTTGTTCCACATATTTAACATTTATTAGCCCGTTTTCACGACATGTCCTTAATGACACTTGGAATATAGCCCACGAATCGACAGAAATATCATCTGTCATGATTTTGCGTTTTCTCGGTTACTGTAGCTATACAGCGATTTGTAAATTGTTTTGAGCAAAAAAAAATTATATTCATAGTTAATATAGAGTACTTACCTTTCTTTTGTGTTACTTTAGTAAAAACATTTATGGAACTGTTTTAACAGGCATTAGCTTATATGATCTTTGATTTCTGGTAATCCAATATAGCCAGTTGTTTAAAAAAATGATTAAAAAATGTTATGCTTAAGAAAAAGAGAGAGAAAGAAAGTTTTCATTAAACTAAAAAGAAAAAAAAATCAAAGCCCGACAAAAAACTTAAAAAAGCGTACCAATGCTTTATTCCGAGATACAAGACCTTTTTGGCTGAAGGCAAGTTAAAAATGAGAGAATCATTTCTACAGGAAGAGAAAGAACTAAAACAGTGCCTTACACAGATTCAGGAAGAAAAAAAAAGACAAAAATGTGAATATAGCTTCAGGTCTAACAGATATCGGATGATGTTGAAACGCCCATTAGTTTAGAAAAATAGCTTTTTGAACTTTTCATAAAACAGTGAATTCTTTTTCAGTTATTTTTTTTTAACGGCCGCATAATCTAAGGATCATATCTTATTTCATTCTTTTCTGAGCACTTGCATATGTTTCATTCTAAAAAAAATTATATTTTTAAGAAAATGGCAATGAATAAGCTAAAATAATCAATATAGTTTGCAATAAACATTTGCTATTTTAAAATGGTAGGCACAGTAACCTAATGCTGAAGATCACAGACTTGGATCCATAGTTGTTGAGTGGCGATTCCGAAATCCGATGAGACTTTCGGCACACCTTGTAGAAAGTCTGACGCACGTTAAATCTTGAGAGGTCAAAGTCTTCACGTTGGTGTTGTGTGGAAGTTCGGAGAGTGAGTTGACAGCCCAGGTGTTCGAATCGTCACTCGAATGACTTAGTGTGTCATCGGTAGGTTTCTGGTAAAATTTAATGTGCGACGTTAGTAAATGCTCCAGATATTTTGTTAAAATACTCGTATGAATTTTTGATAAAAAAAATCGATACTTTTTTTCAGTAATTGATTGCGAAGGAAAATTTATTATTTTTATTCAATTCCCTTTCATTTTTTTAACTAGAAACTTTTCAAGATTTTAAACAATGTTCGCAAAAGAATTTAAAACCTTTTGTAATGAAATGCTTAGTTAGGTCAGATATGTAAACAGTTACTGCTCAGATACCGCATTATATATTACTATTCTAACTGAAAACATTTTTTGAAGCGATAACTTCCTTAGGCGTGATTTGCTGAAGAGTGAATTTGAATGAACTTCAGGTTCGGCTAAGTTACGATAATTCGGATTTTCTCGGCCCTAGTAGGAAATCGTACTCGGGTTGGCATCGCTCGTTTAGTTTTAAATTAAAAACTTTTCAGGCGCTTTTTTTTTAAGTATAAATTCCATGCACACTTTCCATGAAGTTTTATTTTCTTTATTTTAATATTACTGCAATACAACCCACTTACACTTCACTCAATCAAGTGAACAAGAGAAGAAGGAAGCAAGCGAAAATAATAATAATAAAAAAAATTCTTATGTAAAAAATGTAAGAAGAAACGAAACATAGATTTTATTTTTCGATTCAGAAGAAAGAGCATTTATGCACCAAAATGTGACAAAATAATTAAAACCTGAAATTTCAATGAAGTTGATTGGTACGAAATTTGCCAATATTGTTGTTTATATTAGTGCCGATAACTAAGAGACTAGGAGAAAATAAAAGCATCAATTGTGAAAAAGTACGAACCCTCCTCTTTTGTTTGCTTAGGGAATTTTAAGAAAAGTAAACGGCCCTCAGGGTATAAGTTTTCCTAGCCTTACAAATCATTATATAAGCTATATAAAAGTATATAAGTATTGCCGCAATAGTATTGATGACATTATAAGAAAGGAAGCACATGGTTGCCAGTTCAGCGCACATGACACATTGGAAATCAGGGCTACTAGCTCGGCGAGTTATTGTGAAAGTTGACATTGTTGCGATTGTACGTATACGTACCATAAAAATATTTTTTTTTCTCTAATTGGGTTGCGCATTCGTTTTTCTACTTTTACAGACCTAGTACATTCCCCTGGAGCTGGTATCACTTTTTGTGTATCACCATTTAAGCGATACCAATCACCGTATTTAATTTTGACGCCCAGTTTCTTACTCAGAGGGAGACACCTGAGCTCTGCCGATGCAAAATTTGTACTTAGGAATTTAATTTTGTCGAGAGCAATCAAGCCAAACTGACATTCAACGGATCTTTTGCATGCCGTACAATCAAACGACATAACCGCTGTCGATTTTCTACATCATGAAAATCCACCGACTTCGGACGGGGTCGAAACCGCAACCTTGGGTACAGAAGGCCTTTGAAAAACGAACTTCGCCACCTAGCCGGTCAATAAAAACATATATAAATGATCAATTTATATATATATTTAAATAATTGGACTAATTAACATTTAAATCGTATATAATCTATTATAAATTATAAGAATGCATAAAAGAAATAATTGAAACACTGCCATTTACAGAAAATGCATGAAATAAACAAATCCACCGATGCATGGACAAAAAAAAGGGAATTACTTAAGGCATGTGAAAATGACGTAATGACGTAGAAGAAAATGTGGTACATCCGAATAATTGGATTCACTTGTCCAGAATAAATCAGAAGTTTTCACTTCTATCGTGTAGTCAAAATCACTTTTTAAATTAGTCAGCCTATATTCCAGTGTCCACAGTAGCCTAGTAATAATGGTAGCGAACACTTGGGCAGTGCAATGAGAATTTGATTTTTGAAGGCTCTGGAAGGATGATGCACATTAAATCTGTCGTGGTTCAAAGTTATCACATTGGCCTGGAGTGAATGTTTTCAGAGTGGGTAGCCAGTTCAGGTGTTCAACTTGACCAGGGTTACAAATGACGAGATCCGTCGCCAAAACCTATTGATTGCTTTGGTGTGCGACGCTAATAGAGTTGAGTTGAGTTGAGTTTGGTGTTTTATGGTGCAAGAGCCAGTTTTGGTTATACTGTGCCAAACATTCATAGGTCTGTGGTCTGGACGGAAAAAGAAGAAAAGGAGAAATAGGATGACAAGAAGAGGGTCGAAAATAGAGAAGGATTACTAGGGTAACCCCAGATTCGTGAAACCCGCGTTTACCAAAGACAGTAAACCCCTTGGGAAATAGGAAAAGATCACTAGGATACCTCAGGATTGTGACATCCGTACTCACATAAAGAAGGTGAGCCCCCTGAGGAAACGACCACAATAGAACACTCACTTACAAGCTGCGCTAATAATGTTTATTAAAAATCATCATATCCGTTTTGTTGTTGCTGTGTGATAATAGGAAAAAATAAAATTAAAAAAAAAAACATTACTGTAGCAGAATCTTCAGACGGTATCAATATGAAAACCGTAGAAAAAAAACACAGTTATATGATGTGATTAATTAAAGATGTTATAATGATATTTTGTATTTTTAAGGTATCCAACTACCCTAAAATCATGTTGTTTTTTTTTAAAAAAAATTGACAACCTTTTTTATGATTTTATTTAATATGCCATTTTATTAGCTGTGTGAAAATACCAAGTTTTTTTTTTTTATTTATTTTTTATTTTTCAGTCACTATTACAAATACTACAAGTGTTTCAGTAGAAGCAGACGCCATAACTTTACATAAGATGTCAAACTCTAAAATGCGTTTTACTCAAGATGTGTTTTTTTCGAAAAGCTCAAACAGGGACAGAGATTGCTCAAAAATTTTTTTAAAATAATTTGCTGGCACTTTTTGTATACGTTCTGTATAACAGTAAAAGTGTTTTAACTTTCAGATTTACCAATCACTGTTTTATTACTAAATTTGCAGTTCTTTATATGAATATAATCACTGTTTTTGTAAGCAATTTCATATAGTAACTAAGATAAAGTGTTCTAGTTCTTGCAAAAATTAAAATATCTCTTATTCTGAATGTCATTTTAAAAAGGAATAGCAAAGTAATACATTAAAATTGAAAAATTGTGAATTTTTTAGTTTTCTATTTGTAAAGAGTTAGCCTCGCTTATGTAAAATTTTGTCAATTTTTACCCATTTTTTTCTTATCTCAGTGGTAATAATTTATTTTTCTTTTCTTAATTTTAGCATATTTTTCTTATTTAAATAAATCTAAAGACCGCGAAAAAATCTCCATATCTCCACTTTTTAAAAAAAAATTGTCGCAAGTAGTCGTATACCTTAAAGTGTACTGTTCAGCATTCTATCAAACGAACTTGCCTTAAAATCTAATTTGACTCAAATTAATTCATATATTTTACGAACTTAAATCCTTAAGAGCATTGCTATAGAATATAATTCACACTGAAATAAAGATTTATTTAAAATTTCTATCTCTATAACCGTAAGTCAGAAGAATCAGTAAAAATTTATTATAACACAGATTTTGAAATTAAAAGTTAAACTGAACGCGCCATATCAGCTAAATATTTACTCTCTTCTCTAGTTAAATTTGAACTCAGAATAGATTTAAATCAACATTTAAATGGATTAAACTGCGCCACTTACCTCTACGACATGATTCAAATATTTAATCAGACTGAAAATTTGCATCTTAAACTAATGGACGGAGGAGATTTTATTACGCGAATTAATAAGGTTTAAATTTCAACCACTTAGATGTTTTGAATTCATTTCTATTTCGTTTGCGCGTCATTTAATCCAACCTAAGCACCAGACTTACTGGCTCCTTCAATTTCTCTATGAAAGCTAATAGAAGGATTGCTCCATCCGTTCTGTAATTCGAGAATCTTCTTTGACCTCATTCATTCTTTCAATCTCTCTGTTTACTGTCGAATACTGGAATTCAAATAATAAGTCCTGATACTGCCTTTTCTACCATATTATTGTTCTGAGTCAGATATTTCGCTGGAATCTATTCAATTTATGTTTAAGTAAAATGAGATAGTAATGGCTCATTTTCTTCTTTTTCTGCATTAGGGAAGAAGTACATTTTAGTTGTTGATTAGAATGCATGTATATATATATATATATATATATATATATATATATAGTGTCTAGAAATAAATCCTTGTTTTCTGTATTTTGCTTTTTGACTCAAGTCCATTTTCATAAAACTTTATATTTGTGTTTAAAATTTTTATTTCTTTGCTTTCTTTAACTGATTTAAGATATCTGACTACGTTCGGAACCGTGATTTTAAAAAGTCACATAAATGGATAATTTTCATGATATTTAGTGTCACTTAGATTAGAATACATGTATAAAATTTTTTTAAGGACATTTTGACAAAAAATATTTAAAAAAAATAACTTAGAATAACCCTTTTCCAAAATGTTCTCCTTCTGTGAAAAATGCATCTATTATAATAATATTTTGCCTGTATATAGCTCAAACCCCTGTACAGAGGCTCAACTATGAGTTTTGAAAAATTCACATTATGTTTGGAGTTATAAACAATTGAAATAATTATCGGCTTTTTTTTCTTAAAATTTATCCCCTTTGTTGTCGTAAAACATGGATAAACCCACTTCTAAGTTATATATTTCATAAATTCTAGTTGAGCATCTGTAAAGGTTTCTGAGCTATATACAGGCAAAATAGTATTATAATAGAAGCATTTTTCACAAAAGGAGAATATTTTGAAAATGGGTCATTCTATGTTCCTTTTTTGTCAAAATATTGTACTTAAATATTTTTTTTATTGTAATAGTATTCTTAAAACAATTTTATATACATTTTCTAATCTAAGTGACACTAAATATCAGAAATATTAACCATTTATACACGTTTGCAAAGTCATGGTTCCCAATGTAGTCGGATATCTTAACTTCTTATTTAAGTTTTGTATCTATACATGTACTAAATACCGCAAAATCAGGCGTATAATGCGCACCCATAGTTTCAAGCTGCATTTTATAATTTTTAAGTATATTCGCCGTATAACGTGCACCCTCTTTTTTACAAAGAAACAAACCTTACTGGTTCGTGTGCAATGCTATGACGTTTTAAAGTTGTTTATTACAGATATGAACCCAGGATATTGAAAAAAACACTATACTTTTAGAAGTACAACCCTTCAAGTTAATTATATATGTCATTTCTTTTAAATTAACAGTATTCCGATCTATGCAGGTCTAATTTTTTTTTATCATCGTTTCTTTTTCTTTATTTTTAAAGCCATCATAATTATAACCGGCGTATAACCCCATAAATTTCGATATTATTTCTTGTGTTAAAAGTTCACGTTATACGCCGGATTTCTTACTGTAAATAAATATTGTTTCTTTTAATACTTCATAAAATGTATGATTACATTGATTTTTTGTAATATAATTATTTATGGAAAATTTTCCTTGCAGTAAAGAAACCTCAAGCTATCGTGTGCATGAGAACACAAAACTGTGTTTTAATTAATTGTTGTGTGTGTTAAAATTAACAACAAAAACTGTGTAAATATTACTAAGTACATAGTTATAAATGTATAAATATTCAAAAAAAGAACGCATTGAGAATACTGAAAACTACTATAAACAGAACACTCACACACAAATAATAATGAGATGATTGAAAATGCAAATTATCACATGTTTTGAGAAAGTTGTAAATATTTATTTTTAAAAGCACATTAAAAATATTTATCAAGATCTTCAGAAAAACTTAAAAGATCTTTAAAAATGTATACAGGAGAATGCAGGATAAGGAGTAAAATGTAAATTTAAAAATGTATAAGGAGAAATCTTGCACATAATTAGATCTAGTAAATCCTTTTTCAAATAAGCAAGTGCTTCTGAAACTTCTAGCTTGTACATCAAAATTAATAATTAATTCTATTTAGTATATGCCAAACCACCTCCATCATACTACTGATGACTTCATGAAAATGTAGATAAAAAGGAAAAATTATCGTCTGATTTTTTGGATTATCAAAAATATTACATAGACATGATGATAATTCACACGAATGCAAATAGTTTTTCTCTGTAAAGAAATAGGTGTGTGAATCGTGTTTACACCTTCTCAAGACTCAATTTTATTTTTGTAATAAGGGTCTAAAAAATGGTCATACTATTGAAATTTCGAGCCGAGCCGATATGTAGAATATTCAATGGAAGCTATTTGAATAATCCACTAGTTTTGCGTTTGAAAAATCTAAGACAAGGCTATCAATATGGTACGCAAAATACTGTATCGTGTTAAATTTAACTCAAGATCAGTAACTGTGTTTCGTATAAATAAGGAGATACTATTGATTAGATAGGAATAGAATGTAAACTGTTATTTCCAGAAGAAAATATTACGGCTTTCGTATATATACAGTAAATAATAACTTTCAGTTTAATTATAAGTTAATATCTTTTTTAAGTGGAATTATTTTTTCGAAGTTGATTTTACATTAGAATTAAACACAGAGATTTGTAACATTAATGAAGTTATAGTGTTTTTCTTCTTTCTCAAAAGATTAAATCAAAATATTGTTCTCTACAAAATTGATCTTTAAAATTAACAATTTCTTAGCTAGTAAAACATTAATGATTAGTGATTTTTAAATATTAACTTGCATATTTATTTTTCAAATGTAATTTGATTGCTATATTCAAAATCTGAATCCTTAGAAATAAATGAATAAAATAATAATTGTTAAGTAAATATCTATGATTGGCCTTACTTATTCCAAAGCTAATTTTCACTAATTTAATGTTTTTTTTTTTTTTAAATATGAGTACTTCTCAAAAATTTTTAAAAAAGTATAAAAATTTAAAGAATAAAGAGTTAAATCTATTTCTTTACATAATTACGACATACTTTCAAAAAAATAATGTGTCTAAACACGCTAAGTTTTGAATAATCTATAGCAGATATGTTACAAAATAAAAAAAATTGAGATATACCTTTCTACGCAAACAGAAATAAATAAAAATAAGGTATAAATAAAAACATAAAAAAAATTTTAAAAAACCTGCCAAGATTTTTTAAGGAATGAAAAAAGAAAAAAAACTCTACTGGTATATCTATAATTTAATTGAAAATCTAGCACAAAATCTTTATCCCGATGAAATAAAATAATTATTAAGAATAAAATCTTGCTGAAAAATATCCTAGAGAATATATAATTAAAGTAGTCCACTATTTAACCGGATTACTTTTCGCTTCATATATCTTCGGATTCATTTATAAACTTTATATTTTCATGAGTATGGACAAGTAAACAAGTATTAATTAAAAAAAATAATAATAAAAAATAGGTCAATCTAACTTATAAGAAACATTAAAGAAAACTATTATTTTAGTTACTTTTTATCAAATAATTACAATTAATATAAATATGTATATACATCTGACAGAGTCATAATTTAAGGTTGCAATTAATTTCTTTTAATTATCATTAAAATATCGTATTGTCATCCAAAACAGTCATGTATATGAAATTTCAGTTTAACTGAATGCTTTAAAACGTGAGTTAAAAAATTTTTTTAAAGTTTTGACCCAAGTCGCTGAAAATAAAACCAACGTAACTGTATTTGTAATTCTTTCAATAATTAGTTTCAATCAATTAATATTAATTAACTATAATTAAATTGTCGTATTGTCACCCAAAACAATCATGTATAGAAAATATCAGCCCAAATAAATGCTTTAAAATGTGAGAAAAAAAAAAAACTTTCCAAACTTTGACACGTCGCCAAAAATGATAACAATGTAACTGTATCTAACATTATTTCAATAATTAGTTTTAATCATTTAATTTTTATTAATTATAATTGAATTACCGTATTATCGTCCAAAGTAATCATGTATAAAAAATTTCAGCCCAATTGAGAGCTTTTAAATGTATTTTATTAACGATTGAACATTTGAAGAAGATAAATATATAGAGAGTGACCTAATAGTAGGAATTCAAAAAATGATATGCTTATTTACTCCGAACTATACGAAATTATTACTGCGCGTAGACGTGATTCCACTATTAGAATTATAGCGTCACACCTTTACTCAGAATTCATCCGTTTCATGCACAACTGTGCCATTAGGGAGCTGTTTATTTCACACGACAAAGTCGTGCAAAGTTCATCACAGCTCTCCAATGTAATCTGACTAGGTCCTGTTTCCTAGAACGGTCTTCTAACAGAAACAGGATTTAATTGCAGCCAGGAAGCGGTGGGACGAATTGAATTGCCTGACTACGATTGGATATTGCACCCTCTAACTAATGAACGGATTGAAATCCCACACAATAGAGCCTTTAATTAGAAGTGTTAATTGACTCCCTCATAATTAGGTGAAACTGGAGCAGAAACCCATGCTAGGCAAAGATGGCTCTCTCCGAATTACTTACTTTCAATGGGAAGAAAATTTAATTTTGTGGCGAAAGCGTGAAGAAAATGAGAAGGCTGGGGAAATGAGAAAGAAAAAATAAAAGGAATGCAATTTATTTAATAGATATATTTAGTTGTTTCGTAAAAAGATTCGCAGAGGCGAGACAATTTCCATTAGTGCGGTTCGTTGTTATCCTCAAACCTGATGTCTTCGGCACAAAGAGTAAAAAATGAATTGCATCAACGTCTTTGAAGTTTTCAATTACTTGAGGTGGATTAGCTGGCAATCGTATAAAATAATACAAAGCAGTAACAATTGGATTTTACCAAAGAAAAAAAGAACTTTTACAATGAAAATGAATCGAGTTTTAGGTGCAGGTTATTTTTCACACGGTGAAAATGCTAAACAGATATTGGATTATAACACAGTAACATTTTTTTAAAGGAAATACTTACTTAATTCTAAATATACCTCACTGCAACAAATAGCTTTATTTCATTTTGTAGAAGTAAAAAAAAACATTATTTACTTAGATGCAGTACAATTTTAGTAAAATACTACTTATCAAACACAGAAGTAAGCTAAAATTATTGGTTTACATTTACATATTATTTAGTTTACAGGATCTAACTTAAAATGAATGAATTCTTATAATACAATTTGTGTTTTAAGATAACGGAACAATAAACCGTGTGTTAAAATAATAAAAGAAACGCAGGGGAATGTATTGAATCAAATATATATATTCGTTAGAGACTAATTACAGTACTTGTTAAAGTTTAGGTAATTTGTTTAATAAATTCTCCCAAGCAATGAAAAAAAATCAAAAATATTATTTACTTTAAGGTATGATGTTAAATAATATATAAAAACTATTAAATAATATATTTCGAAGGTACTGGAATAGCCTGAGATGGTTTAATAATTTGTAGGATCTTAAGAGTTTGTCTTATCTCATAAACGCTGATATTTAGAATAATTCAAAACTTTTCTTGTTAAAAAAAATACTAGAATTTCTATCACATTGAATAAAACCAACCAATGAAATATAATTGTAAGTACCATTTTAGTGTTTGATTTGGTCGTGGTACCATGAAAAAAATTCAATATATCTCCTACTAGCATCAATATATTATAATGTGAAGAAGTTATACATGATAATGGATGTAATTCTATGTGATTTTCTTAGGAAATTGTTTTTCTGTGTAATTATTTTTCACATTTCCAGTAAAATTGAAAGTCTAAATTAAAATATTTTTTATAAATTTCATAAAAAAATGCTTGTTAAGTATAATGCTTAGATAATGTAGAGTATACTATGAATATTTAAAGGATACTCACTATATTTTAGCAGCATAAAACTTAAAATTTAATTAAAGATTAATGATCTCAAAAATAAATCCAATGAATGTACAGCTTGCAGATTAAAATGCTTAGTTTATAACTAATCTCAAAATTGGAACAGAACCCTATGAATAATGTCAACAGACAGATCTTACCATTCCTGACCAAGGAATGTTAATAACATACCATAGGATCACTACACAAAGGCTTAAAGGAACAAAATATGAACTGAAAGGAGATTCGACGCTATATTTTTAGTGACATCTGAGCACGAAGGCTGCAATTAGTATTGAAATTCCCATTTCAATTTACAATTGAGGTGCCATTGAATTAAAGCCATTTGTTTTAATTTTTAACTTCAGAAACGTTGCATTCCGTTGAAGTATGCCGAACGCATTCGCTTTCAGAATTAATTAGTTCGCTATTTGCCGATGAAAGGTTTCCTGACTGTTTCCTTCGAAACAATCCATCTTCAACTGTTTAATTTAGGAATTTTGCATTTGTCTTTTCCTTTGGGATGTATTAGTCTGATTGAACGAAACAGAATCGCAGCGCTTTCGAACTTAGGAATGGAACTACCATTCTTCAATCTCGTATACAAAATGAGAACCAAGAAAAACAGAACGGGATAATGAAAGTCCTCTTAATAGACTAACATATCTAGATAGCAGTATGGCTCATGAAGAGAGAGAAACTTGATACTCTTCTGAGATTAAATTAAAAGCACATTTATTAAAATTGAATTGATTATTGAAATTATTAGCCTTACGTTTTCTTATTTTAGACTAGATGGAGTATAAATTCTTCGTAAGGGGTAATTTTTAAACTAAAACTCATAAACATCACCAGCTAGCTTGAGTAGACTTTTTTTTTACTAGAATTTATGCCCAATACGATGCAAGACGTCATATCCAAACACTTAAAATTGTTATTAAAAGACGGCTTACTCTTTAATAATCTCCTAAATAATGTTGAGTGAAGTTCCAAAGAATAATACGTTTTTGAGGGGATTCGTTCAGAAATTAATCATATTATTTATTAATACAATGAACAAAAGAATAAATAAGAATATCGAAAAAAGATGGGTACAATGCATCACCAAAACAATGCGAAGCAGCACGTCTTCTGCATCAGACAGAAAAAAGCAAAAAAACTTGCTCACTGGTTTGAGTTATTAAAAATATGCATACAATTTACCAATTGATATATTCCCTTAGTTCTTGTTCTAAAAGAAGAAGAAAAAGGTTTCCTTCACATATCACAAAAATTTCATGTGATTAGGATAGTTTTTGATGGAATGGTTTATATATATATATGTATATGAGATAATCATGGCCATGAAAAATAAAAGATTCTTAAAAGATCGTTGTTTGTAATCACATTATTTATTTGGGCATGTTCCTCATACAGTGCCAACATAAAACAGGGAGAATTATTCAAATATCAAGTTTTTATATACACGGAAGAACAGGGAAAGACGCATTATAAAAATACAGTCACGTGTTTAGGCGAAGGGAGTAATAAGTTATTCATAGAAATGTCATTATTGTTTAGGTAATATTAAATCCTTATATTAATAAAAGATGCATGGTAACAATTAATGATCTTGTATTTCTTGGAATCACCAATAAATCTATCAAAAATTCAAGGCTTAAAGAAGCATTAATAAAAAAAACCAACATAATGTTTCTAATGCTTTAAAAAACGATAAATTGAGACTCGTTTGAAAATAGGATATTACGATTTATGAATTAGATGTTATAA
>BMAV01007603.1:100384-119015 GCA_019973955.1 Trichonephila inaurata madagascariensis
CGTGTATAGAGGCTGGTGTACATTAAATTTGGAGTTTCAATGTCCTCACGTTCGCATGGTGTGGAGAACGGATTGTCATTTAAAGAGTCACTTGATTAAGATTCAAAATCAAGATTCGTCTCCAAAAGCCCTCGTATTGCATCAGGAGATGCGATGCAAATAAAAATCAAATCAAATGTTTACGAAACATTTACACTAACTTCATTGCGCTATTCATTGAAACTGTTACTTTTTATTTTTGTTTTAAAGTCAACATTTTTACAGATACTAGTTTTCTGCATGTTTTTTAATAATTTCTTTATTTTTAAGTATATCACTTAGGGCTTTGAAACAATAGAGTTATATACCATGAGTAGGCCATTAAAAGTTCAAGATAACTTTGCGAGAGAATTTTAAAGTCTTATGCTACTATAATATTATATTATTTTAAAAAATAATTTAATATACTTCTAAATATATTTCTTATAATCCTATCTGTTATTTTGCTGAGTTAATAAACGTACAATATTTAAATTTAAAATCAACGCAACATGTAATAAAAAACGAAATAGCTAAAGTCTTTAAACAGTAATCGTTATCATGACACACACACTATCGAATATAGCCCTTAAATCCATCAAACTAGTTTAAGGGCTTCTCATTTCATTGCATTGTTGTTTGTGAAATAGAATATAAGAGGCTACAATTTATATTCTTTTTCAATAAGCTTTAAAAAATATTTTTTTCTGGAACAAAATTCAGCTTCTCAATCGAATGACCAGCTCTCAGACCTCTCTTTTTTTGCCAGTGAGCATTTTATGGCGGTGTTATTAATTGCACTCACTTTATTTAAAGCAGTGTTTCAAGTTTTATTGCTTTCACTGGGAATCTGTTTTATCCTTTATCTTTAGAAAATGCCATATCCTATATCCTCTTTTTATGATACATATTCGAAATAAAACTTTTCGAAACAAGAAAATATCCTTTACTTTTCGAACTAAAGAGGTATCTCATCGTCTGTTAAGTAGGATATCATTTTGTAGCATCTTAGTCAGAACCTAGTAAATATATTGAAGAGTTAGCTACTATTATTGAATAAGAATGTTATATATATTAAATATGGCGTATTTTTGCAAGATAGAAAATTTAAAGTAACTATTTGTTATATAATGTTGAAGTTTTTCTTAAAAAAAAATTGTCAATGAAAATCTGAATGATAAATTACGTCAGTTTTGGGAGTTTGAGGAAATTAGACTAATAAAATATTTTGCACCTGAAGAACATTGAATGCGAAGAGCCTTTTTATAAGACTTATTCTTGACTTCCAAATGGTTGTTTGTGCATTAAATTACCGATTAAAAACAAGGGTAGAACGATTTCTAAATAGATGGCTGATAAACTGTTTCCAAAGTTGATCAAAAGTTATGAAGAATTTCAAAGCATCGAGAAATGTATAATTAACTCTAGAACACATGCAAAAGTGGTCCATATGAAGAAATCTCCAATTCAAAAAAAATAAAGTAAATATAAATAAATCAATAAATAAATTTTACGTAAATAAATATTAAATATCTCACAAAAAAAAAAGAAATACCAATCAACCCTTTCCCTTTTTGACGCAAAACACTACAGTATTTACCATGAAAATTCATATGGCCGCGGGGTAGACTAGTGGTCAAGATGACGGACTCTTGACTGGCGTGTCATGATCTCGAGCCCAGTACCAGTCACTGAAGAACCAAATTTTAGAGGGGGTCGATGCATGTTAAATATGTCGAAGATCAAACTCCCTCCCTTTGGTATGGTGTGGAAGTTAGGAGAGTGGCATGCCAGTTCAGATGTCATCCTCGTCACTTGACCTTGGTTCAAAATTACGAGGTCCGTCGTCATGAATTGCGCGACTTCAATATTCGCTCATTCTCAGGATTGATTTGGATAATTCTGTTTTAATATCATCTGTGGTAAGCAATTCAATAACAAATTTATTTTTCTGGATCAAAATCGCAGGATAACTTTGAAATTTTCATTTGTTTCCTTTGTTTTCAAATGTGTCTTTCGTGTTGATATCACAAAGAAGCACCGACAAGTGATAGTATTTGTTCCTGATTCTGGGTCAAAAAGGTAATATAAAAAATTTTCCTAAAAATAAACTGAATAAATATTATTTACAAAATGCAACATATACCAAACTTCCCATTCATAATATTTAACTGAAAAGATTAACAACTAAAGAAAACGCGCGAGGCTCATTTTACCTCAAGATGTCCTTCAAGAATTTTACTTAGATGATTTTCTTAATGGAACAAATTTCTTTTCATTTGGGCTCCAGTTACCTAAATATTTTATTCTGCTTCTTGAATCTGAGGTATTGCAACTAAGAAAATAGTCATCTGATGATCCACAACTTTTGGATTTTTTATATACCTGATGATTAAGTCAAATCTAAAAGCTCATTTTCTATTGATGCTGATAATCCACTAAGAGCTCTGATGTAACTTCTGCATCGGCCTGTAAATTCTGATTATTCCTTCTCTAATGTTAATAAGAAAACATTTTGAAAAGGACAATAATTTCTGAAGTTTTGAAACTCTATGCCCCAGATGGTCTTGTCCAAATAGTAATATTTTTAGGCAGACTATTCACACTGAAGCTTTGAATGAGATGAAGAACTCTCGGATAAATTTAAAACAGAATATTCACTATCTAAAAAGTACATTCTTTGATCTTTGGGAAGGGGGTGGGGGGATTAAAAATAAAGCGTTGTTTAATGCTTGAAACCTTTACTGTAGTTCAACTTGCAACGGTATATCAACGCGCTCAAATAGCCTTTACAGCAGGAGCGACAAATTTCATCTCTTCGCATAAAAAGTTGAGACACTTCAGTTTTCTCTACATATATGAATTATTAAAAAAATTATTATATGACGACTAAAAATGATTTTCCTTTACACATTTGGTAGAAAAATGTACATGTATTCAAATATACATTTAAATATTTGACTGGTTTAATATCGTTATTTTTAGATTAAATTATTTTCCATTAACAAAGCTTATTGGTAATCAGTGAAAACATTGCAATTATTTTGAAAACATTAGAAGCTCATTTTACTAGAAAGGATGCTTCAACGCTGGAAGACATATTTTAAAGTGAGTACTTGCAACGTTTACTTATTTGCATAAATGAGTTCGAACAGTGGAGTAACGAAGAATATTAGGGCAACCCAGCAAAGACGGGTTTTGAGCCTCAAGCTGTACATGGTATCAGTGAAGCTTTTGGCTTTCTAAAATCCTCGCCAATAAAGCGTTTCGGATGTTGCTGGGGTGCACTTTACAGCACTAATTTCGAGAGCACTCATGAATTGGGACAAGAGACACATTTGAACTTCCAACAGAATTTGCAAAAAAATATTCCATATTTTATGACAATGCTTCCCAAACTTTCAGCATTTGCGACCCAATTTTCAATCATAATTTTCATCGAACAACACTCCCCACAATAACAATGTATTGATTGCATTGATATTGTACTTTGACGCTAAAGCTACAATACGACTTTAATTATAAACCGCTCTTATTATCAAGATACCGTACAATCCACGGTATAATGCGCACCCATACTTTCAAGTTTTAATTTTTAATTTTTAGGTATATTCGCCATATAACGCACACCCCCTTTTTTATGAAGAAACCTGAAATGTACGTGAGCTATGATCATATGTTTTGCAATCAGTTATTCGATTTAATCTTCCAAGATTTAGGGAAAAAAAATAGTATACTTCTAAAAGCGCAACCCTTTAAGCTCATAACAAAATGGCATTTCTTTAAATAGGCAATGTTTCGATATATGTAGAAATCTAGTTTTTTTTTTTTTATGTGTCCATTTTTTTTATTTTTAAAGATCTCATTTTTGTACCCGTCGTATTAAGCGCACCAGTTTATTTTGATCATATTTCTTGTGTTAAAAGTACACGTCATTCACCGGATTTTATGGAAAGTATTAAATTTTTTTATGTGCCAATGCTCATGAGAATCGCTAGTGATTTTTTAATTTGTTCTTAACCTAGTATTGATAATTTAACTTTTAAATACATTGAACAGTATTGATACATTTATTAGTATATTATATCTATATTATATCAGTTAAATGTGCATTTTATTTTTTTTACTATTTCAGAATGTATTTTGTGTGTGTTTTGCTTCCTTTCAGAAATTTGAAGATTTTTTTAATATAATCTTTTATTTTCAACTTTTCGATATGCTCGCGGGCCCCTCAGCTTAAGAAATGCGGCCTAAAGTTAAGAAAAGGAGTGTTGAAATGACTTGTATGCAAGAACTGTAAGTGTAAAGAGTTGTTTTTGTAACTGTAAGGTGAGATATTGGCTTTGGTGTGTTATGAATATTGGTGAAGGACATTTTAGATCTGAATCCTTGTTGTAAGTGCGCGACCGATGGATTATCTAGAAAATGATAAACTTTCAAGGTTAGTCGAGTTTCATTCAACATATGTTTCCTATCCACAGCTTGAGTAGTATCGCTCCTTCATTTTAAAAACTAGCTGACATGATTACTTGAGGATCCTACCTTCTGAAGTAAAACGAAGTTATTTTAGGTTTAGTGGTCTAAGATGGTTGGGATTATGATGGGACCACTCACCAAAAATGGTAGGTATTCAGAAATGCCTAGTAAGAAAATAAATGAAGAAAAAGTCAAACTTTTACATCTATACCGATAACTCTAAAAATTATCTAATGGATTTGACCAAATACAGTCCAGGTAAATAAGATTTATCGCATTAGAGTGTGGGAAAAAATATATAAATATGTAATGTTTGGTTGAAATAATACAGAACCTTGTTATATTTAAATGTTAAAGAATTTGGACGATTGGTTTTCTGCTAAATACTTTTTATTCAAGAATTAAACTACTCAAGATGAAGAAATTAATTCTTGAAGATACAAAAATTAGAGATTTGAATAATTTCATCGATGACAAAGGCATACTTAATACAGGTAAAAGACTAATAAGTGCCAATCTAAAATTTTATATAAAGTATCTGATTATTCTGCCCAAGAAACTCAGGTTCATTGAAGTGATGCTTAGAAATGAAGCAAAGTGTTTTCGCTTCCACATTAATGCCATGTTCAGCTAAGATTTGAGATAATCAAAAGCAGAAAATTAATCAAATATGTTCATAACAAGCATGTACTATAAAAAAGGCTGCAGTAACTACATCCTACACGGAGAAAAAAAATACTAAAAAATAAGTACATAGATGTACTCGTTTTAAAATTAATATGTTTGTATCGGAATTGAATGCATGTCTTTATCGAATGTGAAACATCACAAGTTCTCTCAAAAAACCCTCCCTCCTCCCAAAAGTGTGAATTTACACTTTCAAACAAATTATTACAAATATTCAGGATTACAGAAGGTGTTTTTTTTTCATGTACTGGATATATATTTTAAAAAATGGGGTTCAACAACACAAATTTAGTTCGCTTAATTCTTTCAAACTACATTTTGTATCTGCCATTTCACACGCGGAAGAACACATATTGCAACGAGTACCACGAAACTTAGTGTTGTGAGCATACATATATTGTAAAACTAAAAGTGCCTTGTTCTTAATATAAATTTAATATGTTGATAAAATTTTTATTTACACTTTATATATGAATGACCGATTTAGGGATATAGTAAGTGTGATAAATGTTTACCGTATTTTGGCTGATTATTTAAAAAAGACAGTGTTAAAAATATAATTCAGTTTGCTTAGAAACCTTATAAGTCATATGGTTTGATTTATCCAGGTCAAAACTAAATCAACTTTAAGCAACATATGCAAATACTAATAAAACCCACCCTGTAACTGAGAAAATCACCAAAACATTATGGCAGAGGCTAATATATATAGCAGAGCATAATAGATCACAGCAAATATGAAAATGTTTATGTATGTCATGACACATATACATTGTTGTCTTGAATACATTGTACAAACTTTAAGGGTATGTACAGATGTTATGTAACAATCATTTATGGTATAGGAATGTATGAGATTAAATGACGCGGTGAGGCACAAACACTAAAAATAAGAGACGAAAAGAAATACAAAGTGTTTAGTGAAAGAGTTGTTGACAAGTGACGTCATTTACAATAACTGTTCAGCACATGAGCTATGAAGTCCAGCTGACGCACGCATTGTGGTACCACCCATTGGAAGTCGGAGAAGATAGTCTGCCGTATTTAAAGCTTATGTTCCCAGAAAATGGAAGGGACGCGAGCGATATTTTCGTTTAACTCTCTACAAATGGTCTGATGAATCACACTTTCAAGATGAGTAACAACACTTGTACTTGACCCTAGTCTATCAGTTACAACGTTCAAGATGCTTTCTTTCAGACTTGGATTACGTACAGCTCTTCGTTGACCAGCATCATGTCTGGTGGCATAGAAGGACGTGTTTCACGAAGTTGAAGATGTAACCACTGAAAAATTCTCTGACCTAGCATTCGTCAATCAGGAAACTGCGCGTGATACATTCGTAGCGCAGCTTTGCTGTTACCAGTTGCACTGCCGTACATGTATTGCTTGTCTGCATTTTCAGCATATGTAAAGTTTCTCATCGTAGACTTCAGCACAATAGCGAAATGCGCGTTCCCCTATTGAGATGCATCTTGTTAAACGGTTGTTAGAAATCTACTGCCTCCTCTACTGGCAACGCAAATAACCGATAACTCCATTTAACTTTTTTTTTATTTCCCTTGTTTGTGCCTCATCGTGTCACTTTCCACATACATTCCTATACATAAAATGATTGTTACACAGCGTCCCGTATCTTCCCTTAAAGATAATACCGTGAATTCGGGACCACCCTGTATATGTACAAAAATCCCATTTAAAATTCTGCTTTAAGGTACCCGACTACGTTCGGAATCGTGATCTTAAAAAAGCGCATAAATGGATAGTTTTCTTGATATTTAGTGTCATTTAGATTAGAATATATGTATAAAATGGTTTTAAAGCCATTTTGACAACACAAATTATTTAAATACAATATTTTGGTAAAAAATTATCTTAGAATAACCTTTTTTCAAAATGTTCTGTGCTTTTATAAAAAAAATACTTCTAAAATAATAATATTTTGCTTTTAAAAAGTAAAGACATCTCCAAAGAGTTTGAACTATTTTTTTTTTTTTTTTTTGGAAAAATTCACATTATTTTCAGAGATACAACCAATTGAAATATATATAATTATCGGCGCTTTTTTCTTAAAATTTCTCCCTTCTGTTGTCGTAAAGCATGGGTAAACCCACTTCTGAGTTATATATTTCAAAAATTCTAGTTCAGCCTCTGTACAGAGGTCTGAGCTATATACAGGCAAAATATTATTACAATAGAAGCATTTTTCACAAAAGGGGAAAATTTGGAAATGGGTCATTCTATGTTCATTTTTTGTCAAAATATTGTACTTAAATTATTTTTCATTGTAATATTATTGTTAAATTAATTTTATATATATTTTCTAATCTAAGTGACACTTAGTATCATAAATATTATCCATTTATACGCTTTTGCAAAATCATGGTTCCGAACGTAGTCGGGTACCTTAAAAGTGATCCACCAATAACCGTTATGTTACATGACTAAAACTACTGTTTTGCATTAGAATGTGCTTGTATGAATTCTAGAACTAACTTGTTTGAATATGTAAAATGGTTTACCCAATCGACTGAAAATGGTATTAAGTCAACATTGTCAGTAGAAAGTGTCTTGAATGTTGGAATAAATAAAACTTTAGACTACCCATTGTATCCGAATCAATACCAATCAGATTTAGGATTTATTTAAATTTGACTAACTTTTCAAAATTCACGCAAATTCATTTATTTCTTCAGGAAATATATTTTTGCCCAAAAGTTATTTATTTATAGGCAAATTTTAATTGAAGTATTATTTCGCTAGTTTGGAATTATTTTAGTTTTATTTTCATAGTGAACTTTAAAATTGTTTGCATGTCGTTAAAAATGAAAGTTTGTGAGATACATTTTTGTTGGCAATTATTTATCTTTTTAGGAGTCTTAACTTTTTGTAAATTTTATAGTACTATTTTACAGCTTATTATTAAATTCATGGAAATTGTTTTTAAATTTTTCATAAAGAAACTATTTGGAAGCGTTCCAACAATTTCAATACACTTATTTCATGATTCCTACAACTCTCATTTTTGAACTTTGATCGAATCAAAATCTACTGATAGAAATCGCAGAATAAGCAAAATTAATTAGTAAATTTTAAAGTAATCAATTTCAAGAATGTCTCTTATTTTTCCATATTATGAATAAAAATTAAATCTACTTAAAAACTAATATTTAGAGGATACTTTGTCTTATTAATAATTTATCTACATAGTTAGATTTGTATAACATTATGCAGAAAGGCTATACTTTCATGACCATAATATGCCTAGTTTTGATTGAAAACACTTGTGACATTTCCAAAATATCTTGTTAAATTACTATTTTTTATAATAATAAATAGACAAGCCCAGTCAAAGTAAGTTTTAATTCACAACATGTTGATCATAATAAGCAAACATAGAGTTCTTTTATGTAAATAAATGGGATATATATCATATTCCTGATATTTAACTGGATTTTACACTTTTATTCATTAAAGAAAGGTAAAAAAAATTAGGACAGCTTTTCTACAAAAACTACTGTAAGTAGTTAAGTTGAACATGAGTAGAAAATCACATGAAATTTGTTTAACCTGACATACATGTAGCACTGCAAATTCAAAAACAAAGTAGATAGTGACAATAAAACAAGAAATTCTTTTTTTTCAATTACATATTTTGAAATTTTTTCCGGTAGACCAAGATTTTGATGGTTTTATTGCAACTACATTAGCTGGGAAAATATATTTATAAAACATATATATAAGATAAATATTATTTTTTTTAACAAATGGAAGAATTGGTGAAGAAGGTTACTTTTTATTAGATAATGAGACATTTAAATCTAATTCCTAAAGCTGGCTTTAGATTGAAATTTTAAAAATCTCAGTTATTTTCTTCAAAATTATAATTTTTCTTCTGGTCTTTGGGCAATACTTTATATTGCCATGGAGAGTGCTTTATTTAATTCGAAGATCTTTTTATTCAAATAATTTTATGTGCTTTTGTCACGCTGCTGCTACAAACAGTCTTTAAGACAAATTTGGCTAAGTAATTAAAGATTTGCCCCACAAGTTCACAGTCTTTGGATTGCTTCCTTCAGTTTATTCTAGTATGTAGTATTCTAATACTTAGGAATTTCTAGCTAAATAATGTAAATATTTTGAACACAAATAAGCAGAACTTAGCATATTAAACTCTCATTATTTATTCAATTTAATGAAAAGTGTGTTTATTAACCCTTTCATATTTGTTCTATACTAATGTAAATCAGAGGGAATATGGTGAAACAGTTTCTATTACTATATTCTATAGAAATTGTATGGACATTATCTATATACTATACTCATGTTAATGCAAAACATTAGCAACACCCTGAACTTTTGGACATATTGAAAACTGTTAGAGCTATTTTCAATACATTCGAATTCCTCGAATATATTAACAATATATTTGAGGAATCAGATTCAAAACATTTCACCATCAATCTTTTTACATCCTCATAGTAACTTCTTTTTTCGGTTTGAAATTTTAACTTTTTAATATTTATTATTATTTTATTTTCCCCAAATTATAATTTCTATATTTTTTCTGCTTATTTTCCCGTCATTTCTAAATACGTCGTATTCTATTTCTTTAAATCCTGATACTCATATTTTTCCAATTAGGTCTCCACGAAAAAGTATTAAGCACATTATTTTGCTTATTTATCTTTTTTTTTTTTTTTTTTTGCTTCTTTTAAAATTAATGTTATTCCTCTTTCATCAGAAATAAGACAAATTATTAAATTACTTTCATGTGGAATTCTTAGTACTAGGCAGCCAACTTGGATTGAAAAATAACTTTAAAACATAAATATAACATAAATATAGCTTTTAATGAATCAAATAGTTTCAGGAACTACTAGGTCAAATTGCTTACACTAATATTTAACTATTGCGTTGAATCTATTTTCGTTAGATCCAAATTTGTTAAACATTTTATTTGGTTTAAATTTAAAGTATAAGTTCAAAAACGCAGTTTATGATCATATAACTGTTGCATTTTTATTTCTTATTTTTGCTACATAAAGTAAATGTAAAAATAATCCTGGTTTTCGAAGTTGAGGTACAAACTTCATGAAAGGTAAATTAAATAATATGCAAGATGAAGAAAATGAAATTTGGAGCTTAGGTAACACATATTTAAATGCCTTGAAACGAGTTGATATATATTTGTCTGTTAAAGATTCATATTTGATACAACAGTATCAGAAATGAATGCTATTCATACTCATTTTATTGTTTCATACTCATATTTGATGAAATAATAGCTTCAAAAATGTTTGAACTACAGATTCATTTCGGTGTTTTATTCTCAAACCTGATACAATAACAGACTCAAAAATGAGTATGCGAAGTTTCCTACTTTGAGTACGGACCTGTGACTAAAAATGAATACACGCCAGTTTCAAATTTGAATTCGTTAAAAACGGAGCCATTTTGAGTATGTGAAGTATTCAAAAGTGAGTATTTTGTACTCAGTTTTAAAAACCAGTTTCTTGTAGTGTTCAGCATGCGTAATGACGAGTTTTCTTAATTTTCATGTTGAAGAACTGCAGTTTGTTAAATGCTCCACCACATTCAAAAATTACTTATCTTACTATCCAAAAGTTTCAGAATGAAATTCTACAAGCACATGTATCTCAAAAATGCCATTTGAATCTAATAATGCTTTTATAAGCACACGTGCCATGTATTTACCTATTTTTTATTGGGCATTAATTCTTCCATCTCCCCCTCAGTATTTGCTGTTGTTGGTATGAATCTTGTTGCGTCGATGGACAACAGTGAAATAACACATTACATTTTACTATGCACTTGCTCTATTTACTGGGGCTGACAGAACTATTTCTTTTAAAATTCAAAGGATTTGTTTCACGAATAAATTTATATATTCAATAATTTCCATAGGGAATACCCAAACATTCAAACGGGACTAGATCGATCCTAGGAATAAGCGGAGAATATTCACACAACCAATCACATGTTGATAAATTTTATTTCTTGCTTAGAATGAAATGGGGACACGTAAAATAGTTGAATAAATTTTTTGAAATACTTGTTTGCTTTGCTACAGCTGATCCAGAAAATATTTTAGGGTTATTTTAAAGTCGATGAATTATACACATTACTTGTAGGAAGTGAAATGGTTCTGAAGTCCAGACTAATTAATTGCCTTTACAAATCTAGATCCTAAGAAACATTTCCCGATAAATCTGGGGATTTTAGTCTAGGAAGCAGACTTGAACTTATTTGCAATTAAATTGTCAAGAGTACTCCCTAAAAGTACCAAGAAGATTTTATTTAAATATTTCATTATCGTGAGACACTTTAAATCATTTTTGGAAAAGGTGATAAAGCGAACAATAAATAAAATTTGAAACAAGGAAATGTTTTAATACATTTAATAAATTTAACGAATTTGAAACTGGTGACAATGTGATAAACCAGGATGACAAATTACACAGAACGTTCTGTTATCGGTAGAAATCTAGAAGATTATCCATGTATAGATGAGTTTATAAGATCTAGCCATGTAAAATACAAACATTTGATTATAAGCGATCGTTACAATTTTTATAAAACCTGAAAAAAATTTAATTTGGTGCATTTGTTATTCCATTTAATAATGCGTTTCAAATTATACCAACTTTTATTTCTTTCTAATATAATATTTTGAAGAAATGTGTGTTAAATGTTGTTTTTTAATATTCAAGGAAGCTTTTTTAGAAATGAATATAGATGTAATTTAGTAGCAACTATTTCTATCTGCTATTTATTATTTAGATTAAATATTGTATTTGTTTTTATTCTCTTTTTAATTTCAATTTTTTGACATTGTCATTCAATAATTTAATAAATTTAATGATGTATAATGTGTCTTTATAACTAGTTAAATGAATTGCATACTGATCAGCATTTATTTTTGATATTTTAAATATTTGCATTGTATATTTTTTATGGTATGTAGGTTTCAATAAATTATTTGAAACAACATTCAAAAATTTGAACTCCTATGGAATTTTTTTTACAACCTGAGTTTCTTCTAATTCTTTTAACTTTAATTAACCATAATTAAATTGGGGTTTTTTTTAAAAAAAAAAAGAATTCTAAACAGGATTTTAGTAAAATCTTTTTCATGAGAGGGAGAGTCCACCCCAATTTAATGTAAATTTCAAAATTAATTTCAAATCGTATTGTATAATTTCAAAATGAAAAGAATTTTTACTTAACGTATGATATTTAAATTATCAATATTTTTTCTCACAATAAGACATGAAAGAGCTAATTTTAGGTTATTGGTATTTATTTTTGTCTAGTATATAGTACTCCTTATCGGAAGGATGTTACAACCCCCTCGTTCCACTATTCCGAGAAAGGAAAAACAAAATATCACAAAACATAACTTTTTTTTCGATTGAAATGCATGTCATTTTTTTTTTAAAAACTTTAAAATCATCTTTTGATAATTACATAAAAACATAAACTTAATTTAAATTTTTATGATAGTGAAATATGAATTTTAGTAAAATAACTGTGAAATAGAAGTAATCCATTGCCAACCAAAAGGAAAATATTTTTACCAAAAAAGCACATATATTGCCGTGTATAATAAATCTGAAGCAATAAAATAGGCAAGATATATCAATATTTAAAATGCTTTCAATTCATCATAAAAATAAAATGCATAGGTTTATAAAATTGTATTTGCTTTAAAAGACTTAATAAATAATAGTTTTTTTTTATAAAAACTGCTTTATTATTAATATTCTGACATATTTTAAAAAATTATATGAAATTAATTCGACTATCAATTAGAAAAACAAGGTATTTTTGAGTTTCTTTTTTTCACATAAGAACCAAACGATATGGTTTTTCAGTTAAAATGGCATTTCGTATATAATAATCTAATACATAAAAGTGAATTATATCTATTGCCCTCCTTTGAAATTGCATTAGATTAATGAGTAACCTAAAAATTTTGCTATAAGGATTCAATTTTCTATTTAAGTTATTATTTTATTATGATAAAATTCATACAAATGTGAATATTTTTTTTAAAATTATATATATATAATGCTTGTTTTATTATATTTTATTCAAAATTATCTAAAATTTTAAGGCAGTTATAGCCTTTGTCTAAACTATTTTCTAAATTTGATTTCCTTTTGAACTTATTTTAGGGTAATTTAGATATTTAATTTTTGAAAGATATCGTTTACTTGCATGTGTTGCAAATATCTAGTAGAGGATTATATGCATTTCCAAGGATTATATGCATGATTACATACATTCCCATACAATCTGATAAATTATGCTCTTAAAATAGACATTATTTTTTCCATAAATGAAAGAATGTTTGTATTTTGAAGGATTCTTAATGTTATCTTTCAGTTCTAGCTGAGATTTATAGCCCATCAAAAAAGTTGGTAACTAATTTTACACGAGTGAGGCTGTTTATTTAATAGACTTAATTCCTCAAAAAATTAAAGAAAACTCTCAAATCACTAACAGCGTTAGATATTTCATGTATGTATGTATAGGTAAAAGCGACTCATTCATTATGGGAGTTGAGGAATTATTTATCCAACAGACTTCAAATTGTGCATGTGTGTTTTTTTATTAGTAGAAATGTGAAAAGTTCAAGTTTCTGGAAATCTTTCAAGAGAAGATTTAGAGGTTTACGAAGGTATTGAAGATGAAAATTCTTCCGTTACTGAACTATTAAGCCCACAGCTTAGGAATTTGGTAAACATATTTCTTTTCTTTGCTTCAGATAAGACAGGAACGACTTTTGAAAAATTTGAAATCGATTCCAAAAAGTGTTGCTGAGTGAAATCACGCTTTCAATTAAAAATCACGCTTTCAATTAAACACGTGTCCATAAATTTAAGGTAATTCCAACTCCAGGAAATAAGGGTTCAGAAACAAAACAAATGGGATTTATTCGTTAAGTTTATTTATTAAACAAAAGATAAAGAACAAAAAAGATGGCGTATGTTGGTACCATTCATAAAAACAACTATTTTTTCTCTTAATATTACACGGTTGGTATAATAATTAATTTGTATGCCTCCCATGTGTTGAAATACAGTCCGTACAGCACCCAGGCCTGTTGAGTATCAAATTATCGAGCTGATATTGGAGAATATTATTTCCTTTAACAAGTAATGCTCTCTGAAGTTCCGGTATACATGTAGGACGTGGTTGAAGGGATAAAACTCGTTGGCCAAGCATGTGCTACACATATTGTGTCGCATCCAAGCCAGGTGAAAGTGCTAGTTATTCTATTGGAGTAATACACTCTGATCGAAGGCATTCGTTTATGATGTTTGCTTGGTGAAGACGGACATCGTTATCCATAAACACAAATTTTGTGCTCATGGCATCACTAAGAAAACGTAAATGTTGTTTCATAATGCTGTCCCTATAAATTTAGCCTGCCATGATTCCAATTTGAACATGTGGATATATTCTGAAGCCAGTAAAATTTTCCCAAAACGAGCAATCTTACACCACCGTAACCGGGCAGTTAAAATGATGTTGTCTTGGAGGTTACGGGAACGAGGCCTTTTCCATATGAAAGTCTGACGTGGTTCAGACTTCCATCTAAACCTAAAGTCGTCGGAAAACATAACACTTGCCTACTTTGACTATGTTTATATTGCATGTTCTCTTCTCCAGGCTGATCATAGGAGACAGTGAGTTACAGTGAGCGGAACACAGCTAAGAAACATGCGAGCACATAGATCAATATGTTCCAAATACGTCTGTTCACGGTTTGTTTTAAAACTGTTGTACCTGTGGCTGCAGATAGCTGACGGGACAGACTTCGTCTGTTTCGATTTGATGTTACTGCCAAACATCGGTCTTCATTCGGTGTTGTAACTCGGAGGTGGGGGGGAGCGATCTGTATTGTAACGTCTACTAACATTTCCGTTATCTTGGAATCGTTGCTAAAGCCTAGAGATGACATTTTGGATAATTCCAAGTGCCTCTGATACTTTCATCTGAGTGCGCTATATTAAATGCTGCTGATAATTTTGCTACGTAAAAAAACAACACCCTCGTGCGTCATCCGTGCCATAAGTATTCACCTTTGTTAATGAGTGGTTTACAAAACGCTTGTGAACAATTTTACTTCCTTGCCACCATTCCTTAATACCCCTCATTTACACTCTCGTCCTTGTGACGTACTAATGGTGTCATCTGGTGGTTTTCTTTAATTTGCAAATTGTTGTTGAATATATGTGTGATGGTTCTACAAGTGAAATTTTTAGTCTAAAAATTGATTTCCATGTGATTCTGAAGTATTCTTATTTTATGGACATGATTTTATTAGACCTACATTAGCGTTTTTGAAATTCGGCAAACATGGCTCTTTTGAAGAGTAAATATTCGCTAACATTTTTATTTAACGGAAATCTATTCCAAGTAGAAGTGAGTAATGAGAGTACAGAAGATAAATATACTTTTTTTTATTTTAAGAAGTTCCTGTCCTTTTTAAATCAAGAGTAAAAGGATATAAGAATTTTTTTTCACTATAATGTAATGCTAGGACTACGGTATGAATAACTTAAAAACAACATAGCGAAATACAATCATAAAATACCCGAACAAAGTGTGGGTGAGGAAAGAATAGTTTAGAAATATATCATTTCAGTAATTGCTAATTAGTATTTTAAATTGAGAGTTTTTATTAATAAAGAAGTGATAGTGTACGGTGTAATTAAATTTATTTAATCCAAGGTATATTCATAGATGAATATAAAATGCAAACTGAGTGTGAGAAACTAACTTTTTGTTTCATTACGTAAGAAGATGGTAAGATTTTGTTCGCATTAATGATAAATGTGATGTGCGGAAAGTATAGTTAATTCTAAAAAAAAATATACAAATTCTTTTATTAATGCATTTCTTAAATACTTAACTTTTTTTTTTCATCGCAAAAAAAAGGCAAAATTTTTGGGTGCAAAGAACTTGATTATTAAAAGAGGAAATTTTGTTAAACCGATTATTAACACTTACAGGAAAAATGAGGAAAAAAATTCGTATCCTTTTCGAAAGCAAACATTTTTTTTTTAAAAAAATTAAAAATTAAAATATTCACAAATTGTAGAAAGACAAATGTATCAAACTGTAGACAATTTATTTTCTTGTATCTCTCAAACTCCCATCTTTGGATTGTTTTAGAACTAAACGAACCAGGAATTTCCATTTTTTTTAAAGAAAAACTTTCAGATATAAAAACAATTTCCACACACAAAAAAAATAATAAAGTAAATGCTATTAGTAAAAAACACAGTAAAAATGCTCAACTTCAGTGAAGCCTGAACTGAAGGGGGGAGGACGGAAAAAGTCATTAGCTTTTTGATTTTTTTTTATCAAAGATTATTTTTTCTCGGTACATTATACGATTTTTTTCCCCCTTATTTTCAGGCAGCGCGATATTCCATTAAACGCTGTACGGAGCAATGCTTTGAAGCTTGTAATTTTTTTTTTCGTTGGATCTCAGTTTTATTTTTATTTACTTTTTTTCTCTGACCAATAATTGTGGTTACGCAGAGGAATATTTGATCGACATACTCGAAGAAAAATAAAATAAAATTCATCTTTATTTTTACCTTTCTTTGCGCTACATAACTTAAACAGGAACGGCGTGGTATAATGAATCGTGAAAGGTAAAGCCAATATTATACTGGAAAAAACGATACAGCCCTTGCACACTTTTCAAACGGCTCATCAGAAATTATCTCTTGAGAGAGGGAAAAAAGTGTAACGTTAAATAGATTGCATAACAGATTGAAATTCTCTTCTTGATTTTTTTTTTCCTTTCAATTTGCATATGAAGTTCTCTTTTGATTTGGATTTAATTAACTTTAACTATAAAGATTGGAGTGGATATTATGTCATTGATTATTGAAGTACAATATTATTATAATGAACACCTTTTTCTTAAAATTAATTAATCAAGTAATTAAATCTTTTTATTAATTAGAATGGTTCAATTTAAAATGTAAAAAAAATAACTACTCGGGAAGTACCCAGGCAAGAATTTTTCCAAAGTATATCTTCTTTAAAATGGATTTTAGTAGAATAATTTAAAATTTTTTTCCTTCATGAATGGTGTTTTAAGATATCTGAACACGTTGAAATGACCAAATTCTGTCGAAATACATATTTATTTTTATTTTTATTGAATGAAGTCCAACTTTGCAATCAATTTTTTTAAAAATAGCTAAAAAATGGAAGTGGTACTTTTTAATCTACCATAAGTGGACATTTAATGTGTTTAAAATCTCTCATTTTCTGTATGCGAGTCTGATAGCTCAATATATTGCAAATCTATTTTATAAAACTTCTTGATCCAGATATTTATATTATTTCCTAGAGAATGTACTAAAACATTTCTTATGTATCGTATGAATAATTTTTGAGTTATGGCATTTTATGTAAATAATGGTCTAATAAACAATGCAAATTTTCTTATAATTTGTACTTCTTCAATACTAAATTTTTTGAAATTAATAAAACATTAAAATTTTAGTAAATTATGTAGATAAATGCATCTAATTTGTTTTATTAATACATTTACTGATATAAGTTTATTACTTTTATCTCCAATTGCTTTGAAGTTTTTTTAAAAATATTGCTAAAATTTCATTTATGAGTGTGATTTTTATAAAATATAGATAGCATTTTTAAAATACTGTTAATTAAATATTAGTATTTATCGGTATTGATTCCTAAAAAAGCGTTTATATTTTTTAGTATGCTATTTTTTAAGAAAAAGTACTCCGAACGTGTTTGGATATCTTAAATATTGGCATTCAGTTATTAAAAAACAAACAAAAAATATCTAAATAAAATGTCATGTTTAACTATTTAATGTATTTATATGTATTGACGTCTTTATTATTCTTTTCTATGATTTAGGAACAAAAATATTATCAGTGTGAAAAAATCATTTGAGAATATAAGCATCTATGCAATAACACCCATGCTCACTTTTAGATCAATATGACTGTGAATTAAACAGCTGTTTTTCGTTTGTACAATATTCGTTTCACAAGCTTCCAGGATTATGTTGTGGTGATGCGCTCATCTCATCTAAATGCATCCTATATTGTTGGTTACAGATCCATAATTCCAACTGTTGTTTCCCCTATAATACCAATCCCTCATGTTGTTTGTTAATAACTTATGAAATTTGTATCACGTTTATAAAAGCTCATTTATGTTGAACCAAAAACAAATCTGGAAGATCGTGGAGATTTTTACATGTACTGATCTCTCAAAAAAATAATGTCTGGGAATGCACTACCTTTAAAAATGTAAGTAAATAAGTAAAATGAATTTTCGAAATGAAGCATAAGCAAATAGAATGATTAGAGTTAGTGAGTGAATATTAAAGTCGCAAACTTCAGCAACT
>BMAV01007603.1:120162-138759 GCA_019973955.1 Trichonephila inaurata madagascariensis
CCCCCCCCCCCCCACTCTAACTTCCACACCAACTGGAGGAAATTTTAGCCTCGGTATATTTAACGTTTTTCGGACACCTCTGCAGGGC
Organism: Trichonephila inaurata madagascariensis; assembly: GCA_019973955.1. Lineage (NCBI taxonomy): Eukaryota > Metazoa > Arthropoda > Arachnida > Araneae > Nephilidae > Trichonephila > Trichonephila inaurata. Next base: position 120,251 of record BMAV01007603.1, read on the forward strand.
AGGTCTTTAGTAGTACTTGGCTTGGACTCATTGCACGCCTGCAATCAGTCCATAGCCTTGACCACTGTTGTTGTTGTTGTTGAACGCCCCCATTGGTCAGCAGTGCTAGACCAGGTCCATAATGTCGTACACTTTCAGAAAGTTTAACACCAGCAAGGGATCGTCTTCTAGATTCTGCTTGGTGAGCCATAGGCATTCGAGGATGTGAGCAGGCGAGGCCGGCTCAGAAGAACTGTTCGTACACATCTGAAAGCTCTTGCATCCTTCGGAAAATTTCATTACATTGACCACTAGTCAACTGTATTAAAAAACAGGTAAAATATCAAATCAAAATTCGAAATGGAAGGAAAATAAGATGTTTCAAACTACTTTTATAAAATCACACTGTCCTAAGTGCACCATTCTTTCAGTTTTCTGCTTTATAATTTGCTTTTCCGCACCCCTAACACTCTGGAACAATGGATTTTTATCGCAGAAAGTTGGATATTGGTTCCTCTATTCCAGCGTTTCTCAATTTTTTATCGCCGCGGACCGGTCAACGTTTGATAACACTACCACAACCCCCTGAAGGGAAGCGTTAATTGTTTATATTTTAGATTATATTGATTTAATAATTTTTTATTGTAGTTAAATATATATTAAATTAATAAAAAATACAGTTACACCAAAAATAAGTATAATGTGATTCAACATTTTAACTCTCCAGAACACTAAATCAGAAAAGAACCCTGAGTGTATTTCTTTTAACTAGAAAGTTCTGTCTGTGAAGGTAATAGGAGACAACGACAACAGAAATGTCTTACTTTTGTCCAAGTTATTCCGCTGTTTTGTTTTCATTGATGTCACTACAGAGAAAATCACCGATTCGTACTGATATATTGTTAGAAATGACAATAAGGATTAAGTGCTGTGCAATCAATCTCAGAGTATTCCGCCACACTACTTTAATCTAGAAAACCGCAGAGTTGTTCTTTCGAACGCGGTTTTAACGTCATCGTCATTTACAAGAGCCAACAGTCGATCTTCTTGTACATCTGTGTTAGATTCACCGGGTTTGTAGACAAATGGATCGCAGATCCATTCCTTTCCACTTCATGTTTTGTTTTTTTAGTGGTTGAGAGAAGTAGCTATCCATTTCAGCAGTAAATAAAATGGGAAAATAATATGTTCCTTGGGTGGCTCTGTACCATTTGATCCGCGAACCTGTACTGGTCCACGGAGCGAGGTATGGAGACCATTGCTCTACTAAACTTTCATCCTAATGGTTGCCCGATCTCTTTTTCTTTGATGTTTGATTTAAAGTTCCTTCCAAATGTTAATTAATTGTAATCAACTTAACTGATCCGCTCTTACAATTATCTTCTTACTCAAATCTAAATTGTTTTTCTTAAGAAATTGCAAGGAAAAAACAGTTTTAGAAATTAGAAAATTAGAAATTTTGTAGAATTTTCAAAATTGAATATTAGGCATACAGAGTTGATTAATTTTTTCAGAAATATAGTCTGAATAATTTCATTTCTGGTTATCAACCGGAAAGTAGAATTTCCCGGTGGTGAATGCACTGTAGATTAATAATGCGAATCACATTCGATAGAAACACGGTAAGTTGTACCCTATACAATTTTTCGATACTTCGTTCAAAACTTTAAAATACGCTGAAAAACATATTGTATTTAAAAATTCTGGTTATTTTTAATATTAAAATATCAAATTCTTTGTTCGAACTATGATCTTTTAATTTTTAATTGCTTAATTAGTGGAAGGAATTAAACCCAGGAAATAAAATATTGGCTGAAATTGCTTAAATGAGAAGTATAAAATTGTATTTATTTTGGAAGAACTATATTTAATTTTGATTATATTTAATAATTTAATAATGTTACTCGAGCGCTATATCTAAAACTTTTCATGTGTTTAAATTAATAAAAACTATAGAAAGTACGCATATTATATGATAAGCTTTCTTAATTTTTTTGTATTGCTAATATACAGGGACCTTCCTTTAATTGGTCCCCTCAGGAGGCTCACCTTCTTTAGGTGAGTACGGGTGTCACAATCCCGAGGTACTCTAGTGATCTTTTCCTTTTCCCAAGGGGTTTACTCTGTTTGGTAAACACGGGTTTCACGAACCCGCGATACCCTAGTGATCCTTCTCTATTTTCGACCCTCCTTCTTGTCATTCAATCTTCCCTTTTCTTCTCTTCACGTCCAGACCACAAACAAATTTTACAATATGAACGTAGTTCAAATTTAGTTTTTTCTAATGAAAAAACTTTCTATTTAGTATTAACATATTTTGGTTTCCATTTTGTATTGCGTTAATTTAGTTTCTTTTTCGTACATTTCTTTAAAAATTTTGATTATGTTGCTTTATTTGTTTTCGACTAACAACGTTGGTTAGCCAACCCGCATGTTTGCCGTGCGCGGCGTCCCGTAAATAGGAAAATGGTGCCCTGGGAATAACTTTATAGCAAGCTTCACTGTAGACGGGTGGCAGGAGTGTGCCCGCTCCCGTCAATCGGCTGGTGATACCTCTCTTCGGTGTCCCCGAAGAGACATTGCTGTAGGGTTAGTACTGCAGAGATAAGGGGTGGCGGGTTTACCCGTTAGATCCTCACCCTGATGCTGTATAACTATATTCTGGGTGTACTCTAGGTAAGCGCCGTGAGCGGTATTTGTCAGATGACCGGTACACTGCCTTCCTTGTTGGACTCCGTGGTGGGTGAAGGCACTCCATGATGAAGACCATCTCTCTTTTCATGGATCCTGAAATTTCGTGCACGGGTAAAGGCCTTGTTTTACCCAACATCAACATAGATACCATTGCCACTAACTCACGGTTTTTAATATTGTCGCTACCAAATCAAGAAATGCCCCGGAAGTCTCATTTCGCTATTCAAAAGGTCTTGAAAGGAATAGGTGGAAATCCGAAATCAGTTAAGAAATTACGATCAGGTGACCTTATAGATACTACATATGCAGTAGAAAGTAAATCGTTTTTGTTGGCTAAAACCTTTTTAGATTTTCCACTTTCAGTAACTCCTCACATACTTGAATTCCTGTCGAGGTTTCATCTCCGAACCAGATCTTTTGTGTGCCTCTGAAACAGAAATCTTGGAAGTACATTCTGACCAGGGTGTCACCCAAGTCAGGAGAATTACAATAAAAAAAGACTCATCGCTTTTCACCACTAAACATTTAATTCTAAACTTCAATAGCCCTAAATTGCCATCAACCATTAAAGCTGGATACTTATATTGCAAAGTACGTCCCTATATTCTGAAACATCTGTGCTGTTTTAAGTGTCAGAGGTTCGGACACTCCCAAACCTCCTGCCACGGTCAATTAACGTGTTCTAGATGTGCATCCGTTGGGTATTCTTCCGCGGATGGTACTCTAGTGCCGAAATGCGTTAATTGCTCTCAGTCCCATTCATCAGACTCAAAGTTATTCTCGAAATGGAAAATGGAAAAAGAAATCCAAGCTATTAAAACAAATAGAAATATATCGTATGTAGAAGCCCGGAAATTAACCCGCGATCACTCGCGCGGAGTGTTCTGTACACCCCAGAAACAAGGAAATCCTCCCAGATTTTTAAAAAGAATGGGCAGAACCACGATTTTTTCTGTAGCTGCACATTTTAGGTCATTGAACCTTCAGGCGTGATGCAATCCCTCTTTAAGGAACGATTGGAATGTAATGACCCTTCAAAAGTTTATCTGGAGGGCTGAGAACTCCCGCGAGAAGTTGAGCATTTGTACACAGTCTGCTCTGAAAGTTTGGAAAATGATTAAATTATTATTTTTCTACTTTCTACAATCATTATCTCATTAATTATAAAGTATATTTATTGCTGGCATATACGTTTTACTGGTTTATAAAAAAATATAAAATTATGTGTTTTAAAATGAAAATTTTGTATGTTTATTTTAAATTAATGTTAGTCTCATTTGTGTGCAAAAAATTTAATAATTTTATTTGTATCATACAAAAAACATCTTGTACTTTATAAATATGTATCATAATGACTTAATTTTTATTTTCATAATTAAATACTCGCGTTAAAAGTTTGGGGTGTTCTCTACACCCCGCGAGTAACGAAAGTAGCAAAAACAGGCGCGAGTGACCGCGGGTTAATAGCTCCACAATTGTCCCAAACATACGCACAAGCTGCCAAACACTCAACTGTAATCACAACAACTCATACTGATGAAAATATTACAAAAATAGTATGTCCACCTTTAAATCTACTCCAACCTTTGGTATCCATTGCAAAGCCACTAATGTCTTCCAAAATTCCTTTAGTTAAGAAATCACCAACCACAACTGAAGAAAACTTCTTACTATCTACATCTTCTGTCACAGTTACATCATCATCAGAATCTCAACCCCCTATTTCTTTAATAGAGACTGTTCCCGTTATATCTAATAGTTTATCTACCTCTGCTGCATCTTCATCTAATAAAGCACTTTCTTCATCCAAAGGATGAATGTTTACACCCTTACCAGCTGAAACATGTCCTGTTGTTGAAACTAGTACCACTATATCCAAGACCATACCTTCTGCTCCACAGGCTGCAAAACCAACTTCAAAAAATCGTAAAAAAAACGTCCTAACAGAAGTATTTCCCCCGAAATATAAATACAACTGAAGCCTCACAAACCAAAAAAAAAAGCACACCTTTACAGGATACATCAGGCGAGGACATGCTTGTATATGATGTTCAGGAAGATGTGGAATCACCAAAGAATAAAAAATAATTCCTTAGGGAAAATGAAAAAATTATCTGAAGAATGGTGGCAGACTGAAGCTTGGAAACGTGAAGAATACTTTCGTTTATTGACTCCAACCCGAGTCAGAAAAGGTAGGAAATAAAAAAAAAATTACCTTTTTTATAATTGCACTTTAAGTTGTCATATCTGAGTTAATTTTTTACTTTATGCCTTTTTTTAAAAAAAACTATTCGTTGTTCTGGTTATTGCCATTTCCTGACACCTAATAGAAATCGGAGAAATTAAAATTTACACATTGGATTTGATTCGTGTTTTAGATCAAGATATAACGGTTAAAATTTTAAACTATTTTCGATGTTTTTTATTTCACACTTTTGTCAATTTAGTAACATGTAACAATTAAACATGAATTTTTATGCTTAAATATAAAATTGCATCTTTAATTTAAATTTCTTTAATTTAACTGTTTTTTAAAAACTTTATGGAAATTAAAACAAATGTTTGGCGCAGTATAGCCGAAATCAGCTCTTGCGCCAATAAAACCAAAAATCACTCACTCACTCCTTTAGTTGGTAACGTATGTATTTCATTCATGATCTATGTTTCTGAATAATGTTTTACGTATATTAATTTCTACATCACATAAAATATATTCCAAACCAAATTAATAACATCTGTAATCAGCATGAAAACAATATTCATTTTAAGGAGTACGTGTTTTAATTTAATTTATTACTTTAGGAAATTTATTTTATTTTAGTTTGGTCATTCGGTGTGTTATCCATCCAAAGTTAAAGTGTACCCATTCTGACTATAAATTGTTTTTAACAATATCTGAAAAATTGAAACTGAAGCAATTTGGAGAATCATATATTTTGATTAATTGTTTGTTCCATATTCCTTCAACTGGAAGCTATGCTTTTTATTATGAAGTTTATAATTATACTGAATTTAAAACTGGAGATACAAAGATTTTTATTTGTAACTTTTCTTATAACAAACGCAATTTTATGGAACGCATTATTACTTCTCTAATATGAGTCAATTCTAATTATATTGACTTCCACGCACCGAAAGTTAAAAAAATAACCTTTTAATCATTTTAATCAACTGCATAGGAACGTTCCCTGTGATTTGAAACAGTCGTTCTTAAAAGTATTGAATTTCCATTCAGCACAAACAAATTACAGCACTTCATCTTCACCAAAATTTAATTCTGCTGTAGTAAATTATCGCTTTACCGCTCTAAAGGTTTAAATGAAAAACATAAAAAAAAAAAAGAGAGAATCTTCATAAATTGGATTCTTTACAATACGTTTCGTAACGACAATGACTATCCATTTGTATGTAATCTTTCATTTATTGTCTCCCTCTTCACTATACTTAATCACCCTTTCAGCCCAAATCATTTCCTGTTCCAGTTTTTTTCGCTTGAAACTCTTTTCTATAACTCTTCTTTTAAATCTGAATCGGTAATAGATGCGAGTTCTTCGCGTTTTAAATCTCAGCAGAATTCCGTAATGAATAGCTTAGTAATTGCTCCAGTCATTATTTAGTTCGAACTGTCTCTGTCGCATAATTAAGTTTAACACTTCCCGCGTCGTTTTCTTGTTTACTGCAAAAGTCCCAAGACAGTGTTGTTTACTGTAATTAATTAAATAAGAGATAGAAGAATATATTTCCAAAGCAATAAATTTTGCTGTTTTTTAAATTTTTCTAAATGAGTATTTACTGCAGTAAATTCTATTAATAGAGCTTTTGTAAGGGAAATTAAACATTCTTAAAACAACTTGCATGTTTCAAATTATTTGTTTACTCTTGAAACATTTCATTTGTAAAATGAATGCCGATTATTTGTTCTGTGTACCGAGGGTAAACATTTGTAAGTTTTATACCAAACATTCCTATTGGTTTTGGTGTAGGTAAGAACTATATATGTGCACAAATAATTAACTCTGAATAAAAATTAAGCTTCTTTATTAGTTTAAGAGTTTACATTTTCTAATTGATTCCTTTGATTTTAGAATTAAAAAAATTTCGAGAATGTTAAATAAGCTTATGTAATGAAACAGTGCAAAACATATTGAATATATATGAATTTAAATCTTTCTTACTTTTGAAATGCTGTATTTTGTACAATTTCAGACAACTGAAAATACTTTAAAAGCACACAATTTGTAGTTGTTTTTTTTTGTTTGTTTGTTTTTAACTATCTCACAAATACATTTTACTTGTTTTTGTATTAGTACTCCTCTCACACTTATTTTATAACTTTCATTAAGATGTTTTATAATTTGCTTTTAACTCAATATTATTATGATTTCTATATATATATATATCACAACATATATTTAACGTGGGAATTTTTATTTTTATATAATACATTTATTTTATACGACGCTTTATTCTGACAGAATCGCATTCAAATATTTTATGTATTTATTCTCCTAAAATATTATTAATTTAACATAGTAATAAGCAATAATCATATAATATTATAGTTTCATGCAATTCCTCTCTTACTAAACGATAAGATTACTGTTGATGTTAATGTAATTAATTATTGTTATTGTTTGATTTAATACAGGTAGTGATATTATAACAGTTATCTCCTAAGAATGTGTTAGAATGTAATATTTTTGCTTCAGCTTAATAACTTTAGAGTTAAATTAATCAAATACCGTAAAATCAGGCGTATAACGCTCAACTGTACTTTCAAGCTTCCATTTTTAGTTTATCGCTATATTGCATAGGACGTGCACCCCCTTTTGTACGAAAAAACCTAAAATGTACGCGAGCATTGCTGTTATACTTTGAAGTCATTTATTCTAGGTATTATTCCAAGCTGAAGAAAAAAAAATTATATACTTATAGAGCTACAACCTTTGAAGTTCATAAGGAATACAATTTCTTTTAAAGAAACTGTATTTTGATCTATCTAGAAGTCTAATTTTTTTCTATGCTCATTTTTTAAAAATTTTTAAAGCTATCGTTTTCATACTAGGCGTATAACGCGCAGCCTTAAATTTCGCTCTTTTTTTGGCGTTAAATGTTAGCGTTATACGCCGGATTTTACGGTATTCAAAATTTTCAATTTCAAGGGAAGGAAGCCATTATCTTTCATCAGGGTATACTTTCAATGATTTCCATATTTCACTTGCCTTAAACAAGACAGGTAATATTAGTGTTTTGTAAGCTTTTAATTTAATTTTAAGACTGATTAAATTAGTTCTTAATGATCATGTTTATCCTTGCAGCAAATTGAGCTTATATTTTTCTCTGAAAGTATTTCAGAACAACAAATATGTGTTTTGCCTTCAAATCACTTATTTACACATTAAAAACTATGTTGTTTGGGTTTTGTTTCATTCCTTTTCAAAAAAGAGTGAATAACTGTTTTCATTTCCAAAAAGCTGTACTTGATAATGATTTATTAGTTTTTCATTTATGCAGTTACTCTTACTGGAAGAATTAAAAAAAAAATTTTAAAAAAAGGAAAAAAAAAGAAACCTTTCGAACCTATTTTCTTTGGTTTACCAATTTTATGAGGGAACAAAGGGGTTAATATAAATACGTTTCACTTCTGCTTCAGAGAGGATTGTTCTTAAATTCAACTTTGCTTTGTTCTAGTTATATCAAAATGAGTATTATTACTTTGAAAACAATGCAAATGATTACAAAACTTATATGTGTCTTGCATTTTTTAAACAAGCAAAGTTTTTCAAGTGATGCATGTTTTATGTTAACCATTTGACAACATTTATTTATTTATTTACCGTAAAATCCGGCGTATAACGCGCACTTTGAACACAAAAAATAAGATTGAAAATTAAGGGTGCGCGTTATACGCCGGGTATAAAAACGATAGCTTTAAAAATAACAAAATAATGAGAATTAAAAAAATTAACTTCTAGATGTATCGAAACATTGTTTATTTAAAAGAATCAGCCTTATGAACAAGAACAGTTGCAGTTCTAGAAGTATACTATTTTTTCAAAAGTCTGGGATAATACCTCAAAAACATTACTTCAAAACATAAAAAAATGCATATTTACATTTCAGATTTCTTCGTTAAAAAGGGGATGCGCGTTATACGGCGAATATACCTAAAAATTAAAATATTTAGCTTGAAAGTATAGGTGCGCGTTATACACCGGTGCGCGTTATACGCCGGATTTTACGGTATTTATTTTTCTTTTTATTTCACAGTAAAAACATTTTTTTTTCTGTTATAATTCTTGTGAAAACAAGAATAAAATCGCTTAGTTGAATCAAAGTTTATCAGAATTGAGAACATAGTAACATATCTTTGTTTAACAATTTTAAAGAGGAGTTCTTTTGTTTCGAATTTATATAGTACAGTGATCCACAATCCCCAGCCCGCACAAGGAATATTAAATTATTTTCATTTTATATACTGTGGTGTATTTCTCTAGGGTTTTATGGTAATCATTTTATACATCATGTTAAAAAACTTAATAATTATTTCTTGGTGTAACTGCATTTTATTATGAAGGTCCATTTAAATACAATTATAAACTAAAATTATTAAATAAAAGCAATCTAAAATATAAACAGTCAATGCCCCTCCTTCAGTGAGCCGCGGTAAAATTTTCAAACGTTGACCGGTCCGCGGCGATAGGAAGGCTTAGGAGCACTGATATAGTGAAACAGGAGTTTCGGGTCAGCTCTGTACCGTTTCTTCTCCTTACACCTTACTGAGAAATTCATCAGATATTTCAACAAATCAATATTTTTATTCTCCATCGATTCTTAACTCTTCTCACCCATGCTTTCCAAAAAAAAAAATAGCTTTCAATTATGAAATTTTGTACATCGTAATTCTTTCTAAGCTATCTGGCGCACATAATCTTCCTCCTAATTCATCAAAGTGGCGTGAAATATATCTAGATCGTCTTTAAATTACATTTTTACGTTGCTGAACATGTTTCTAACGCAATTTTTCATCAGAAAGTTGCCATGATTTGTACGTCCCTTGAACCGCCTGCTTTATCCCTGAATTGGTTTCAATGGATTGTAGCAAATATTGCATCTTATTTATTAAAGTAAAATATTTATAATAATTGATTTTCGTATAATATGATTTTAAAGGTTAACTTATATATTTTTAAAGTCATTCTTTTCGCTAATTGTCTATTGACTAGGTCAATTTCTACGAAGCATCATAATTGTAGTCTTAGTAAAATCTTATTCGTTTTTTTTTTCGCAGCACAGTTTTAACGCCTAGCTAGATCTAACTTTCAGCTCTTATGCTTTAAACTTGTGCTGGCTATACTAGGATATCATTTACGTAAATTTGATCATTCGCTCTGATAAATCACAAAGTTTTATAATTGTTCTATTTTTAATTGCCTCTTGGAATATTTTTCTTTTAAGTATTTATAATACTTATAAAAACTTTATCACACACACACACAAATAGTTATAAACATGTATGAATGATATATTATATATTTGTCAGTTTATTCCGAACACTTTATAATCTATAGCATATAAATGTTGTTTATTTTACGGATATCAGACATTGAGAAGACAACGTAATGCTTCTTTTTTGTTATTCTAATATTTTCGATTAGAGTTGTAAGTATAACAAGCTGATGATATAGTTGCAATTTATACATATATATTTCAATATAATATGGAGATAAATTCTTAAGGTATCCGACTACGTTCGGAACCGTGATTTTAAAAAAGTGCATAAATGGATAATATTCATGATATTTAGTGTCACTTAGATAAGAATATATGCATAAAATTATTTTAAGGATATTTTGACAAAAAAAAAATTATTTAAATACAATATTTTGGCAAAAAATTAACTTAGAATAATCTTTTTTCAAAATGTTCTCCTTTTGTGAAAAATGCTTCTATTATAATAATATTTTGCCTGTATATAGCTCACACTTTTCTACAAAGGCTCAATTAGAATTTTTGAAATATCCACATTATTTTCAGAGTTACCACCATTTGAAATAATCATTGGCTTTTTTTTTTCTTAAAATTGCTCCCCTTTTTTGTCGTAAAACATGAATAAACCCACTTCTAAGTTATATATTTCAAACATTCTTGTTGAGCCTCTGTACAGAGATTTAAGCTATATACAGGCAAAATATTATTATAGTAGAAGCATGTTTCACTAAAGGAGAACATTTTGAAAACAGGTTATTCTAAGTTAATTTTTTGCCAAAATATCGTATTTAAATCTTTTTTTGTCAAAATGTCCTTAAAATAATTTTATACATGTATTCTAATCTAAGTGACACTACATATCATGGAAATTATCCATTTATGCGCTTTTGCAAAGTCACGGTTCCGAACGTAGTCGAATACCTTAAAGTAAAGGATCCACTAACATATTTTCTTACATATGTATTGGTCTTTTATTCACTCAAAAATTGGAATTTAGATTTAAGAAGCGAATGTAGATGAGATATTCGCTTTTTTTCCATCGTAAATATTAATAAAATAGCTCGAGTGATGGCAAGAATAAATGTTTTAGATCTATAATTAAAATTAATTAGATCATGTAGAATATCGGTAAAGATTTTAAATGCTCAATGAGAAAAGATTTCAATATTTTTTAAAATTAATTATTAATCGATATAATTAACTTTATTACTATCGTTTTCTGAATAATTTAAGCTTACAAGCAATTTTATTATTTATAACACTATAAAATCGCTTATAGAATTTCCCACTTGAAATAGTTTTCCGATAAAAATATTTTTATCCGAAAAGTAAGAATACGGTCTTATTTTTATTGCTTTGCACAAACAACCTCTCTACTGATTTATTGGATTCTTCCTAACTTTTCTCTAGAACATTATTTCAAAAACACAAAATATTCTATGGTTTCTCTAATAACCGAATTTTCGAAATGGTGATTTAACTTACAACACTGATGTAAGTAGTGATTTTTTTGAGAATTTATATATCCTTTAAAGTTGTGTAGAAGGCAATGCTGTAAAACTGCAGAAGGAATTCGAAAAACATAAGATATTGGTAACATAAGAAATGAATATAAATTAAGTAATGTGTTAACTACAACTAATGCAAATATTAAAAGTTAAATAACATTGCTGCTGCTGAAAACAATTTTGATTATTTATATATTATTTCAAATGAATTAATTTCTAAATTTTATAATTACTCTTTACTCTTGATTAAATATACCGTAATTCATATTATTTATCTAATAATTTAGAATCTATTTCTTATGTTTGTGATATATATACCCTATAAGTTGTCATAAAAAGCTTTCAAGTAAAAAGTAATTGTGACTGAACTTGTGGAATAATAATAAAAAAAAATTATAATAGCGTACATATGCATGTCACTTTAAAACGATATTGATTAGGACCGATTATGCAGCTATGATCATAAAAAAATTATCTTTATGATTACAAACTGCCAGAACAGTCATCTGGGCCCATGGCACTGCCTGAGTTAGACCTGTCATGGATATATCACCACCATCATCATTCAATTTGGCTTAAAGAGAGGTAGTCAAGATCAGCGTAGGCATCCAAGTTTTTTTTTAAGTATTTCTCAGTTAATTATGTTTATCATAAGGAATTTTTCATAGAGAGAATTATAGTTCTCTCTACTATTTAATAAATTATAACCTTGATTTGATCTGTTTATTATTCAGTAATTTATGGTGAGCAGTATGACGATCATGATTGGCATTAAGCCGCCATCTAGACTTTCAAAACATGTAATTGTCTAGAGTATCTTCCTTGTATATACATTCTATAAATATATTTTAGCTAAATATGTTACCATAGTTTATACAGAAAACACACAGTTTATACTATGTATTTTTCTAATTATATTACTTACTGAATTTTATCTTAAATATGTATTTTTACGCCGGACGTTGACCTTATGATTACTCCAGTATCGTTTACTCATTCTAATTAAGGCTCAGATTCGATATCAACTGTTAGACTTAGTAACAAAATAAATCGGGAAAATGTCTAGAATCTTAGCAACATTCAGAATATTCCTTGAACAATTCCAATTTTTCCTGTTTACAAAATACTTTAGGCTTGAGCGTCTTTTCATAACTTTCTTCCCAAGTGATAACAATAATTGCACAAGGGTAAAAATATCCGTGAGAAACTGAGCATAATGGCACTTTTAGGGTTGCAAAGGGAATGTGAGACGCCTCTCTGTAACATTTTCTCATTCTTCCATCATTATTTAATTAAAATTGTTTGCCTTCGCCCGGTGTTCCTCAAGTTACTCTTTTATCCAGGAAAAGCTTCATTTGGCTTATCGCAATTTTCCAGATTACGGGAAGTCCTCTCTTTCGAGTTTAGTCCTCATTCTCCATTAATCAGAGTCCCTAGCATAATCAATTCCGAAACAACGCATCTGATTAGTTATCAACACCACCCTCCTCCGTGCTGGCTGCGTCCTGCTCTTCTTTAAAAGTAAATTAATTTTGGTGGCACACTCACATTGTTTCTTGTTTCGTTTTAATTGGATATTTTAGTGGCAAGTCCGTAATGGAAAGGCCTTTGAAGATAAGTTTTCGATCGGAAGACATGTGAATAGTTTTCATTAAAAATGTGTGTGGCTTTGGAGAGTAGATATTTACCAAAAATAAAACAGAGACCCTATCTACGGTGATTAAGTTAACCTTCTTTTGTTGGGAGCATTTTTCTGCAAAATTACGTCAGCTTCGATATGCGTGTAAATGGAGATTTGCAATGACTGTGCTCTATTTGAAGCACTTAATTTGTGCGAAAATTTATTCAATACACAAAGACACTTTATAATGATAAATATACTTTTAATAAACTTTAGAATTAATTGTGTAAAAAATTACAGAAATAATAATACGAGGAGGCCTATAAATAACATAGTATAATTTTCCTTAACATAATCCTTATTACAAGATATAACTACTGAAGTAATTTTTGAACGAGATATAATCAGACCAGTAGCGCACACAGGAATTTTTCAAGGGAAGGGTCCGGGGTTGAAAGTGCACCACTCTTGTGTCATGCTATTTTTGATTTTCTCGATTTTCAGGAACAAAACACAGTAAAAAAAAACTAATTATTGAATAAATAATTAGCATTAATTAATAAAATTAATCATTAATAACAAATATTTAATTAAATTTTACGTATTATATAGAATTATAACCAATCGGAAAAAAATCAAGGGTTTGGGGGGGGAGGTGGGCCGGCCCCCCTCACCCCCCCCCCCTTACGTGCACCACTGAATCAGAATATTTAGTCTTACTTTTGAATGATCAGTCTATCTAAATAATGCTCAAGGAAGGTTAGCAGTGAAAACTGAACTACAATTGTTTGCTTAGCAAAATCCTCAGTTTTATATCATGTAACAACACCATGCTCTTAAAATTACTTTGTAAAGTTGCATCAAGTTTATGAAACAAAAGCATTGAATCAATAGAAAGGCATATGTTTGGCTGAGAAAGGGAGATTCAGAAAAATTTTCATAGAAATTATTTTCATTTTTTTGTAAAAATTTGACTAGTAAGTTGATGTGTGTTATTGACTTTGAATTATTTTCAAGTTTATCTAATGAACAACTGACTACGGAACTTGCAATATAGTAAGAAAATGCTTGTATTGAGAAACGGTTAGTACATTATTCTTAAATGATAATGTTTACGACTGTAAGTGGTAAAAAAATTGTGAACAAAATCGACTACGAGCGGCATCTATACTCACGGGTCGTAATAGATATAATACTATAAAGTATAAATGAAGCAAAATGTTTTTGATCATTTTAATTAATTACTTGTATAAATTGAGAATATTTAGTACTACACTATGGAAAATACGAAGATTTTTGGCAAAGAAGCTCGTAATTTTAAACTATGATTAAGTGACGAGGATAACACCATTAAATAATTGGCAAGATAGTCAAAATGTGGTGGAATACCATCATTAAAATTAACGACGACAGATTTCAATTGAGAGAAAAATGAGAGAATTTTATTCTAACACAAACATAGACTTATTACCATCAACATAAGGTAATCAGTATCAGCAATACATTTTATAACTGAAGTATTTCATGACAAGAAGCACTTCAATGTAACAGGACAACTGGAGTTGTGTGTCCACTTAGTATGAATAAAATCGAGGAAGTGAGAGTTATAAAAGGCGTGGCATTAGGGAAAGCATTCTAGATATACACTACACCTGAGATAATACCTCGACTCTCATAAGTTCCATTCCAAGGCCAGTGCGTTGAGACTCGGGGTTTTCAACGAGTATTAGCCAGAGGACCAAAACGGGAAACCATAACTCAACAAAGAAGCAAAGTCGGCCACGAGTCCGAGGTCTTGAGTAATCGGCTATCGTGGTTTTAACTCATCAAATATTGAACGTACTACACACACATAATTCAAAAAAGAAAAAAATCGTGTTGTATATTTTATGTAATCATTAATGTTACTATAAAATGAATAATAAAACTAAATATTTCTTAAAATATAAGTTTTTCAAAGGCATTTTCTTTTCTTATTTAACTTTAAATATTTTTATCATAATATTTTATTCATTTAACATAATCTGAATGTTATTGTTTACTTTTATCGTAGTCGCAAGGTCATTTTGCAATAGAGTAAATTCCCAGGACTCTAAAGCAGAACAGCTTCTCAGTGGACTGTATAAACTTTATTTCTCACGATATATAATGCGGTTACACCCCCAAAGCATGTGGTTTTAGCACCACTTCACTATTTGTTCTCTCTCTTCCAACCACTCTCAACTCTTCCATTGGTAAGCGATTTCGCACTTCCTGTGGATGGAGAAATTGTCCACTAGAACCCTACGCTTTGAAAAGGAGAGAGCGTTATAGAAAAGTTAAACATCTACACTTGCTATGTTTTCATATAGGTAACTTAATTAAAGAAACAAATACTTTAATAAAAAGAGTAATATATTTAAGCAGCTCATTTATGCATAATTGTTTACTTTGCTGTTTATCAACATATATATATTGCTCATATTATAATAAAATTACAGAAAGCTTTAATCCATTACACTTCAGACTTTCTTGATATATATATACTAATGAATTACGTTTAATGCAAAAACGCTTAAGGTATCCGATTACTTGCAACAACTATTTTTTTTAAAAATAATTGGTATATGGAGATTTTTTTGTGATTTTTAGATTTATTCAGTACATTTTAAGAAAAACAAAGACTAAAATTAAGAATTGAAAAATAAGTTATTACTACTAAAATGGGAAAAAATGGGTAAAAATGGACAAAATATTACATAAACGGGGCCCACTCTGTACAAATAGTAAATGAAAAAAATTCTCAGTTTTTCAATTTTGATGTATTACTTCACCATTTCTTTTTGAAGTGACCTTCAAGATAAGAGGTATTTAAATTTTGACAAAAACTAGAGAACTTTACCTTATTTGTAATATGAAATTGCTTAAAATATCAGTGACTATATTCACATAAAGAACGGTAAATTTTGTAATAAAACAGTGATTGATAAATCTGAAGGTTAAAACACTTCTACTGTTATACAGAACATACACAAAAAATTTCAGCAAATTATTTTTAAAATCTTTTGAGCAATTCCTGTCCCCGGTTGAGTTTTTCGAAAAAAAACACATTTTGCGTAAAACGCATTTTAAAGTTTGACATCTTATGTGAAAAGTTAGGGCATCTGCTTTTACTAATTCACCTGTAGTTTTTGTTCTAGTGTATGGAAAATAAAAATCTTGGTATTTTTATGAAGCTAATAAGATGGACTATAAAATAAAATCATAAAACAAATTTGTCCATTTTTAAAAAAAAAATATCATGATCTTAGGGTAGTCGGATACCTTAAGACGAAATATTGGTTAACACGAAATAATACAACGGTCCCGAGAAAGTACTATTCATGCATTTTTTTTTCTCTTAACACGAAACAAAAATCACTCATCACTAAAAAAAATTCCCCTTCCAGGAATAACAAGATACTAGAAGATTATATTACTAGATGATTTCAGAGTAGTAGATGATGATAAAGTGTGTACAGTTTCAATTATGGAGGGCAGAGACATTTTGGAGTTTGTTCAAATTTCAATAGAAATCATTGATTAAATTGATTTATATAAATCGTTTTTTAAAATTGAAATAAATAACGTAGTTCCTGTTCCCTCATCATCCGAAATTAGGAATGTCATGAAACGTATGCGCAGTTATTTAGACGCACATTTCAATGGTACAAGGAATAACAAAATGTACGATATCGAACAATTTGTTGACAATTGGGTGCTAAAAGCAATGTAAAGAAAAATAGCACATTTTTTTTCAAAAATTCAACACATTTTTTGATTTTTAAAAAATTGAAAATTGTGTATTAAATTTCTTTAAGTGTTTATGAATGCTTTTTTTTTCATTGATTTTTATTAAATGTATGCATACATACATATCTATGTAAGTAAAATAAACTGTAATAAACTTAATTTTATTTATTTATTTATTTTTTTTTTTTGGATATTTTGACACGAAAACATATTTTAGTTCCTTCAGTTTCGTGTTAAGTGATTTTCACTGTATACATTGAGAGAGAGAGAGTATGAAATACATGAATATGGTAAAAACTTTTATCTAGAATATTGATATAAAATGGAAAAAAAAATCTATTAATGTGCTTATTTTCAGCACAAATTTATAAAATGAAGAAAAGCTGGCTGTATTGATGTATTGTATTTTTTATGCAATGATTGTGTGATTTTTAGACACATGATTGATTGCATGGCTGACACGCGCACAATTAACCATACACTAAAATTGTTCGGTAGATTTTTTCTTATACTTTAACCGTAATTATACTGCAGGTTCATGTCACTTCACTGAAATTATAGATTGTAAGTATATTTACCAAAAAAATTGGAAAAAAAAGAGAACGTTGAGTGTCCCATAATAAGTTTCGGGATTTTTTTTTTTATTTTATTATTATTATTTTTAGTTTTAAATTGTGGTAACCCACTTTAGAAAGGAAACAAACTTGAAATATACATATATATTTAAAATATCCAGATTCGTAATTCCTTTTACATTAAATTAATTTTAAGTCTAAAACATTATAAAAATCTTCAATATTATAAAAAAAGTTCGATAATTTTGCACGTGTATAAATTGGCTATCTTTTGATATTTAAGCTCAAAATTCTTAACAAATAAATAATGCGAATATCTATGTTTCTTAAATGTTTTTAATAAACCAGATATGTCGTGGTATTTAATTATTCGATAATTGTTCTAGTGTTTCATAGAAAAAGAAGAAGCTCAAATTAATCCAAGAGTTAAGAGTGCAGATTCTTTTAAAACTTTTGCGAAATAAATGAGCTACATTTCGTAAAAAAAAAAAAAAAAAAAAAGATCCGGTTTCAAAGGTTATCAAGATGCAATGAAAAAGTAAAACAAAAAAGTTCCAGATTTTACTCGGGTTGTTTTCTACTTACCACTTGACACTTAAAAAAATATGAGGTTCGTAGCTAACAATCTTCTCATGTAACACTTAAATGGTTTATTTTCTAGCATTTCTAGCAAAAATAATCTGTCGATATCAATAACCGTTGTTTTTGAGTTGCATTATTCTAACTAAACAGCAAAAACTTTAAAATAGTAAGATAAACCTCAAATTTATTATTACAAGTAAAAAAAAAAATGAAAAATTATAATAATTGATTCATAGTGCCTATTTCATTGATTTGTTGAAATTTTTTTTTTTTTTTTTTTTTTTTTTT
>BMAV01007603.1:138859-189449 GCA_019973955.1 Trichonephila inaurata madagascariensis
TTTTTTTTTTTTTTTTTTTTTTTTTTTTTTTTTTTTTTTTGTAAACGCTAACCTTAAAATGACATCTAAGTTTATTTGCTGTTATCTAGGGATTTTCCAATCAGCTCTCGTAAAATAAATAATCACATACTTACATTAACCAATACATTGAATTAATGCATTAAGAGATGTCATTAAAATATTTAGGAACTATCTAAAAAAGATTTTTCCCTAACTTATTCCCAAATACGGCGATATTTCTTACATTTTTCAATTTTATTTTATTTAGTTTAGTAAAATTGAACATTGACTTAGACATAATTTACCTATGAAACGTAAATAATAGTGAAAATTTATACCAGAATCCAAATAATAAACTATTGTCATATATATATATATATATATATATATATATATATATATATATATATATATATATATATATATATATATATTTAGCTGTTAATCTATCATCTTCATAAAACTCTATAAGACTTGCCAATTTTTTTCTTACCTGTGTCAAAGGAAAAGATGTCACAATGATGGTTGTAAGTACTGAACGAGTACTGTCCTAAAATTAATTTTGTGATATTTCTAAAATAACATCTTTTTCCTTAGTGAGTGAATGTATTTTTGATCATTCTTCCGAAAACTTACTTTTATTCGTAAAATGTTTGTGACATTTACCGTAACAAGAAACTGGTTTAATTTAGTGAGATAGAATTATGCTCACATTTGAATAAAATATCTCATATCACTTTTTCTTTCAGGATAAAAAACACCCTAAAATATATTGTGTGTGAGTTTATCTTAAAAAATACTCCTAGAAACAATACCAAAATTAAGAAAACATTATTTTGACCAAATAAAATTTTAATACTACTAATGGTTCAAATTCCTTTAATCATGAAAGGAATATAGTTCTGACAGAAAAAAATCAGAGAAGAGATTTTTCTCAAAAACACTACGGAAAATAAAAGCGCTGTTTATAATGCTTATAATGTATTCACATATAAATGCACAGCTCCATAAAAAATTCTAAACTCTACTGCCTAACAAATGCGCTGCTATTGATTTATTATTCGTTAGATAAATATTGACGTTTATGTAATGTATAAAGAAAATAAAAAACTAGTTGAAAGAAGAATATTCAGCTTGTAAGATGCCCATTCGAAACTGCTACTTAATCCTTTTTTCCCTTTAGAATGACAAGCCAATCTTGAGTACTTTATTAGCTTCAGAGCCATTCGCATATCAAAGTGCTAGATAAAAGTTTAATTTTTTTTTCTTTGCTTTTATTTCTCCCGAAAACTAACAAAGATAAATTAACAACACACCAGGCTCCGCATCAATCATTTTTAAGACTCCTCATTTTTTTTAAAATTGTGTTTATTCCAGATAATTTAAGTTTCCATTATCCTTAAGTTCAGACATTGATGAACGACACAGACGAGCAGCTGCCGCTGATATGTTAATGCCCCTGAGTTTTTAAAAGAAAAGGCCCAGGCGTATAGAAATCCTGTTCATTCCCGCTCTGCGGTAAGGGTAATTTCGCCACCCTAGGGCAAAAGACGACCAGAGGAAAAGTTTTCTTAAGATTTTCACGTTTTGAATATAATTTTTTTTCCTCTGTCGTAAAGGAAACTTTATCAAACGAGATATGAAATTTAAACGACCTATAATTTAATAATGCATTCTTAAGAAAAATGGGTTATCGGTGCTTTAAAAATTTCACTCGAGATGGGGGAATCTTGCAGTGCTCTCTGTAGAAGAATTTTGAGCCTTTTTCATATTCGTAGATAAAATGTTGGCAAAAAATGAGATAGGATATTGCTTTAAATGGAATAAAATATCTGAAATTCAGTGTAATATTGGAAAACTTTTTTTTTTTAAATTTCAATCTAGGTACTAGTAGTTTAGCTATACTGAACATTATTGGCAAAATCAAAATGTCTTGCTTTGTGCTATGTTAACCCATTTATGCCGGTGGTTGATATATAAACCGACTTTCAGAACCTCTTTGCAGGCAAATATCTGCAGGAGTGACTAACTGAATGTTTTAAATGAAATTGCTATGCCCCTACGAAGCAGGTTAAAGTCACAAATCCAACCACAAACGCAATCTTGAACTTCTAAACTACAAAAAACTTTCACTCGACTGTTGTTCCAAAAAGGGAAAACTAGACATAAATGAATTAATGGAGGTAAAAGAGAGAAAAATTCAGTAATATATATACAGTGAAAATAGATTAACACAGCATTTCTCAAACTGTGGGGCGCCCCCTCCCCATGGGAGAGCATGATAACCCTAGAAGGGGAGAGGGCTGGAGCATATTGATAAGTGGTAAACAAAAGATTATTTAAAAAAAAATATTAATTTATTGAAATTAAACAAAGAAAATACATTCTGGCATAATAAGAAATAAATACGCATTTTCACTGATGTAATACACTTATAAAGGTATCAGTACTGTACAATGTATTTTATAATTAATTTAGCAATACTAAGTTCAAACAATGTTAAGAAATAGCTTTGACCCCATGGGCTTGTTATATATAAAATTATATATACAAATTAGCACTTATCTTGATAATGTGTACGGTTTATAATAAATCCCTTAGCTGCCGATTAAAATTTACGCGATTCTCTTCCCATTGCTAACCGTTTTCCACATAGGTGCGCGTATGTGATGTATTTGAGGGGAGGGGGGAGGAATAAAGGAGTAAATATCTGAAAAAAGTAAATCTTTCGCAAACACTCTCAAGGTCCTTTTTACTGCACTCCAAAGCCTTCGGAATAATTTTACGAATAGCAGTACACAGAAACGATCATACTTCGGAAAGACGTATATATACGTCTGGGGAAATACAAGCTTTGGCTTGTTCCCCTATGCTAACATTTTGCATATATGCACGCGTATGTGGTGTGTTGGGGGGGGGGGTTGGTGGGGGAAAGAGTTTAAAAAAGAAAATCCTCTGAATTAAGTAAATCCATCGCAAACACTATGAAGGTCATTTTATTGAATTCCAAAGCCTTCCGAATAATTTTATGGATAACATTGAACTGAAAAGATCGTATTTCGGAAAGACGTATATATACGTCAGGGGCAATTTTTGCACTGGCTGAGCGAGACATTTACATATGCTAAGAGGTTAGTCGTATTGTAGCGTTAGCGTCGAAGTATTGTATTATTGAATTCAATACATTGTCATTGTATAGAGGAGGGCGCGATGAAAATCATAAGAGAATATATATATTGGGTCGCAAGTATTGAAAGTTTGAGAAGCAACGGTTTAAAACGAAACTTAGGGGACTGAATTATTTTTTCGTGTTAAAGATTATTGCAAGAAAACATATATTAAACAAATGTAACTACATTAGAGTGCATTTTCATTACATTGTTACATATGAATGCATATGTTAAATAAAAATGGGTGAAACAAAAAGATTCACTTAATTAAATTTTATTCAGAATTTACAAGTTGTTTTGTCTTTGATCAATACCCTTAAGGAGCTCCATTTTCATTTTAAGAAAAATAGCAGTTTGCTTTTCTCCTGAGCTCATTTCCAATATGCTCGTTAAATTCTTTAAAAAAAAAAAGAGGGTACCTCAGACTTTCCGATTTTTATTCAAACAGCAATGTAGTCACCGAATTCGAAAGCCTACTTATGTGAGATCAGTGGCATAGTTAGGTATACAAAGGCCCTGATGCAAAAAAAGAAGGGTCTTATCTTGGTTGGATTTTATCAAGTAAAAATATGTAAATATTTTAAATATACAACGCTACAATTTTTAGTTGCTATCTTCTCTTTCATGGAATTGTTTGCATCTATAAAATTTTAGTCTTATAATTTATCTTACACAATTCGTATGTTCTACAGTTAAAACTCTATAAAATTCGTATAAAATTTCTCCTAAAAAATTCGTATGTGCTAGAGTTTACTGATGTTAAAATGAAGCAAAACGTACGAGTCCCTCTAGCTATTTATTTATCTATTCAGGTAGATCGAACTCCTCCATCAGAGGGCTCACAGCTACAAAATGATTCACCGAGATGGACAGGAAATGATGTAAAAAATATGCATGAACAAGAGAATATAATACAATATTATTTTAATTATTTAAAAAAAAACACTTCTGTAAAAGAGCAAAATTATATCAGTCTATTGCAAAAACGAGAAGATTGTGAAATAGTGAAAGAGGAAATTAGCTTATTAGAATCATATTTTTATTAAAAAATAGAATGTAACAGGAAGGAATAGCTTCTTGTGTAGGTTTTTTAAGATTTTTCCTGGAACTTCAAATTTATTTTCAAATAAGAGTTAATGAAAAATAAAAAGAAATTACGAAAATAACATTAACTTTTCTATAAGTAAAAACAAACAACGAAAAAAAAATTAAGGAAATTCCCGACAAAATTGAAAAATTAATTTTAATTGAATTGTAATGATTATAGTTATGTTGCAACCTTTTATATTTACATCTTTAATTTGGGAGAAATTATCACAAATTCGGCTTGCTACGGAATCGAAAAAAAAAGAAACAAAATTCGCTTGTCACAAGGTATTGTGAGGATATTTCAAAGCCAAATTAGCCTCCTTTCTGTGAAACTACCTGTCTTTCATTTCACACTTCTTTTGAATCTCGCTCGCGCGTGTCTGGTGTTTTCTTTATAATGTTCATTCCCAGAAAGGAACTGTTTTCGTGTTAAGCGTTTTTCCTTTCGTGTTAAAAGAAAAAGTGTTCATGAAAGTACATAGTAGTTTGACGGGACCGTTGTATTGTTAACCGACATTTCGACTTAAGCGCTTTCGCATTGAACGTATTTCACTGTGTATATACATACAGTTGGACCTCTATTTAATGAAGTCGCTAAATCCCGAAAAGAAGTTCGTTATATAGAAAATTTGTGATATAGGGGTTCTCATCTTTCAATATACTTTATAAACCATAAAAAACAAATTTTACATTCATAAATTTTATATATTAAACAAGAAATATATATATATATAAAAAAAAATAAGTCAATACCTACTTAGATCAACAAAGAAAAATATTATTTTAGCTACTTTTTATTAAATAGTGTAAGGCATTTGACCGTGGGTGATGCCTTACTTTTAAGTTATCCTCGTGATCTGGGGGTGTGGGAGTGAATGAAGAACCAGACGTTGTCTCATAATCTTAATATCTCTTTATTAAGATCTTAACTTAAACATTATACAAGGATAATATTTATATGTTAACTTAGAGTTGAAGAAACACACAATATGTATTACCAAATAAGAGCGACCTAATCACTATATTTAACTTTACCGCCTATTCCTAATCTCAGTATATAGACAGCTCATTGTATTAATTTGAACGATCCTACCTCTATATCCTAGGTAAGCAGTAAGTCACTCGAATCCTCAATGAAGTTATGGTTTATCTGGTGTGGAATGATATCCACCTTGACTTGAACACACTGGCACGAATAGCTAAGCACTTGAATATCAGATAACTTCTCACTTCTAACTTTAACACTCCTAACCGCAGATTCTTGTCACGAGTTCGAGCCCAGTACCACTAAAGAACCGCCGTGCAGGACAGCGATGCACATTAAATCTGTCGAGAGCTGAAACGTCCTCCCGTTGGTGTGGTGTGGTAGTTAGGAGAGGGGGGTGCCAGCTCAGGTGTCGTCAACGTCACTTGACCATGATTCAAAATTACGTGGTCCGTCGCCAAAAGCCCTCGTGTAGCTAAACAGTGAGACGTGAATAATCAATCAATCAACCTAACCGCATATTAGCATAATCACTTCCCAAAAGCCCCACTGCTTACTCTAAACATCTTTTATTTAAAAGGTTCTTAATTTGCATAATTACATTCTGCTTCTGGATTTGGTTGGAAAAAATTTGCCTTTTTCGGCCCCAAACAGCCCAAGAGGACAATTAACAGAAAGCGCGATGAGCCCGTCCCAATAGTTGCAATTAATATGTATATACATATGACAGAATCAAAATATTAAGTGGTGATTGATTTTTATTAATTATCATTAAAGTATCGTATTTTTATTCAAAACAATAGTGTATATAAAATTTCAGTTCAACTGAATGCCTTAAAATGTGAGAAAAAAATCTAACAAAAGTTTTGACACAAGTCACCAAAAATGATGCCAACGTGAATGAATTTGTAATTCTTTGAATAATTAGTTTTAATCAATCAATATTTATTAATTATAATAAAATTACTGTATTGTCATCCAAAATAATATCATGTATATAAAATTTCTGCTCAATTGAGCGCTTTCAAATGTATTTTATTAACGATTGAAAATTCCACCAAAATAAATAAATAAAAATATAGAGAGAGTGTGAGCTAATAGTAGGAATTGAAAAAGTAATTATTGACTCGTTTTTGTAAATTAATATCTCTTAATAATATTTTGTTTTGTATTGCGTCTCACTTCTTTGCAGAAATCTTTTCGCCAATTAAAGGGTTTTCTCTATTACGAAAGTTCCAGAGATCAGACGCCACGGTAGCATAGTGGTCAAGGTATCGGTTCGTGGCTGGATTGCAACGAGCTCTAGCCCAGTACCACTAAAGACCCACTATGTAAGAGAACGATGCACATAAAATCTACCAAGAGCTCAAATGTCCTCCCTTGGTGGGGTGGGGTAGTTTGGAGAAGGGGTGCCAGCTCAAGTGTCATCCTCGTCACTTGACTATGGCGAGGTCCGTCGCCAGAAGTTGAACAGTGCGACGTTAATATTCACTTACTCACTCACCCAAAGAACGGAAAATTTTTATCTCCATTAAATGTATCCATTTCAAAATTGCCTCATCGACATCTTTATAGACATTTGTTCTTTAACGTTTTGAACAAGAATTCAATAAATTTTGTAACATGTCTTTTTTTTTTTTTTTTTTATAATAGCTGATAAGCTGTTTCGAGGAATACTAAATTTTAAAGTAAAATTCTTTTTCTTGAAGCTTTTATTTACTTCATGAAGAATTAAATTTTTTTGTTTGTTGCTCAAGCATTTATGTTTTGACATTTTAGAGCTAAAAGAAACGAAGTTATCAGTGCGACTGATCAACATACAAATAAACGGAGATTATTTCGGGAACAGGAGACAACTCCACTGAGGATGAAATGGGACATTGAAGATGTTTCTAGTGAACTGGACAATGAGTTATTGGTTGCACTTATTGGATGAAACGCTCTGAATTATATTGCTCTCGGAGAGTTAGGTACGTAATAAAATCATCTGAAGAATTATGACCACCATGAAATGTGTTAAATACGGAATAATTTGAAATATCTAGAAATATTTTAAAAATAGGGAGAAAAAAAAATGAACCACACACCCGGTATGGCTGAAATCAGGTTTTCGACGCCAACTTTGTCTTAGTTTTTACAGTTACATTGTTACTGCTATAGAGACGAATCTAAATTGGCGTCTAAAACCGGTAATTAATTTCATTAATTAAATAATATTTTAAAATCTGTATTAACATCAAGTGTCGTTCACTGCATGTTTAAAAAAATTTATTTGAACTTGATTGGAGGAATATAAAGTATTTTATTAACGACTAAAATTTTGAACAAGATAAATATATAAATTAATAAATATATAGAGAGAGTAAACTAATAGTAGGAATTGAAAAGGTAAAAATTACTTATTATATTTATTAAAAAGTAAAGGAAATATTTAGTTAAGTAGATCACTTTTTGTGTGTTTTATGCATTTATCATCATTACATATTTTATGAAAATGATTAAAAATATTTTATTTGTTTTGTTGTTTAGTGAAATTCGGAGTTTAAAAAGTATTCTCTCATATTGTAAATGTTTGACCTCCATCAGATTAGAATCAATTGATTTGAGAAATCTGATTTGAATGTATTCCTTAATAATAATAACTCAATAGGTTTTTATCGCTCTTCAGTTATAAATAATTTTACGTTTTTGAACATACATAAGCACTATTCAAGATGAAAATATGTAAAATTTCTTATAATTCTGAAAAAGAAAAAAATGTTTCTTGTGACCAGATATTTAGTAAAAATCTTATAAAAAATATAATTATTATTTTTTTTATGTAATATGTTTAGCATTATGTGTAACTTAGATATCATGAAATTGCGAAATTTTGAGATTATTGTGTAATAGAATATTAATTATTATTATTATCTGTATCTCTACGTATCTTTTGAAAGAACTCGTATAAAAACATCCAATAGTAAATAGATTCTATGTGTTCCCAAAAACTATGCCAACTTTTAAATTTGCATTAATCAAAGATTCTGGGTTTTAGAACGATATAATTGATAAGATTAACTAAACATATTTTTTTTTTAATTTCAAAAAATTAATTTTAGCTCTCTTTAATGAATTTATATAAAACAATATTTCTTCCATTAATGTTTGCTGTATTATTAACAATTATGATAGCCAAGATTATTAATTTTTTTTTTCGATAGAATTACGAGTTTACATTCATAGAGACAGCAATTTACTTGTTTCGGAATTTGAATTCCTCTGAACATATAATTATGTTTCGTTCATTGTATATATATAAATAAAATATAGTAATTATACTTAAATTTAAGTTTTCCTCTTTTGAAGCAAATCTTAATAAAGACAAAAACAAACAAACAAAATAAATATAAAAATAAATAAATAAAAAGCTGATAATTAAGTAAAAAAGCATTGTATTTTCTGTTTTGTAATTTAAAATTACTTTTTACCCAGCAAGGACTTAATTATTTTATAACTTAAAAACTTATATTTTTCAAGAAAATTACTAAGTATAAAAAATAAATTATCTTATATTTGCGAATATAAGCCGATCCATGTATCAGCCGAATGTGAGCTTTTTCTTTTAGCTTCAAAAATGTAATAAAAATTATAGGATTTTTCATATATGTTGCCATGTGTGTTAAGTGGGTGGAATATTTTATAATAAAACTGCTATTGTTTATTGCTAAGACACCGATTAATATAATTTTATTTCTGGTCTAACTATCTGAAACTAACACATTTTTTTCCCATTCATTTGCATCTTGTTCACAATATGTAATAGTCCTCCTTTCTCCACCTTTGTTATATGTCGGGAAAAGGAACGGGAAGAGAAATTCGGATACGGTAGTTATCCTCGACCTATTCTCCATGCCTTGGAGGGAAAACTCGCCGCATATCAACAAATGAATGAGTAACAGTACGGAAACTCTGATACTGACACATTGCATGATTTATGTGACTTTTATTTTATTCCCTTTAGATTAAAATTCCATTCAAAATACCCAAAAAAAGATTTTTTTTAAAAAATTGAAATCACTCACATAAATCTAAAAAAAGTATATTTTTAAATGCCTTTTTTAACCCACGGTCACTCGCGCCTGTTTTTGCTACCGTCGTTACTCGTGGGGTGTAGAGAACACCCCCAAACTTTTAACACGTGTATTTAAATATGAAAAAGTTTTAAAGTCAATTATGATACATATTTATGAAGTGTAAGATGTTTTTTGTATTATACAAATAAAATTATTAAGTTTATTGCATACAAATGAGACTAACATTAATTTAAACTAAACATACAAAATTTTCATTTTAAAACACATAATTTTATATTTTTTCATAAACCAGTATATATATAAAATGTATATACCAGTAATAAATATACTTTATAATTAATGAGATAATGATAGTAGAAAGAAGAAAAATAATATTTTAATCATTTTCCAAACATTCAGAGCAGACTGCATACAAATGCTCAACTTCTCGCGGGAGTTCTCAGCCCCCCAGATAAACTATTGAAGGTCATTGCATTCCAATCGTTCGAGAAAGAAGGATAGAATCAGGCTTGAAAGTTCAATGACCTAAAATGTACAGCTACAGAAAAAATCGGGGTTCTGCACATTGTTTTTAGAATCCTATGAGGACTTTCTTGTTGCTGGGGTGTACAGAACACCCCGCTCGAGTGATTGCGGGTTAAATAACATTTTTTTTTTGGAGATTAGTGGACATATGTAAAAGATATCTCTTTAACTTCTAAATCAGTACCAAAAATTATCGGCTTCTACACAGAAATATGCGGTAATGCCAATCAAAGAACTACTGAACATTTACAATTAAGAACTTTGTAAAAAGCTATTTCAGGAGAGATTCACACTTAATTAAATCATTTTGAGAGTTAAATTGAATTTTAAAATATCTTTTGATGTCATTTGTGATTTAAAAAGTGAAAATATAATTACTTTCTGCTCCTTTATTGGCATTTTATAATAGAAATAACCATTTTTTTACATTAAATGAATCTATCAAAAACATTTTAAGCTTTTCTCAAAAAGATTTTAATGCATAAAGGAAATATCGAATACATAAATTTTACATAAGTAGTCATATATAGTTCTATTTATTTAAAACACGAATGCCTATTTAACTGCTTACTTGTTTTAACAAACAATGGCATTAATATTTTTTTTTTACAAAAAAGACTTTCAAGCTTAGTAAGATTTACCAATTGAAAAAGCACCAGGACGTCTAACTCACTTTCAATGCCTTTACTAACGATGTATCCTTCAGTTGAAAGATACTCTTAAATGGCTATATTTTTTTCCTGGTCATTTACGCTTTATTGTTTCAGACACACACAAATAAAAAATATGCTTCTAACAATAATGAAAAGCTTATGAAGGCAATAACACTCAAAAGTATGTGCTGTAAAGGAACAGCCTGGAAGACGAATGATCTCCCATGCTGAGGACAGCTTAAAGCCTTTCCTACCACTAATGTCATCCTTAACTTCTGCCGTTCCTTCTCAAATTGCTGTATTTTTCTTAGTCTGGCCACAAAAGGCGAGTATTAGCTAAGAGAATTGGGACTGTGTAAATATCCTACTCAGGCTTTTTTCAGTGTGTTCTAGTATAAAATGCTTCAGTCTCTTTTCTGACGATAACACATAACTTCTAAATGACTAAAATAAAAGCTAGATAATTTTGCTTACAATATATTTCAGAATGGTCATTTTACTTATAATCAAACTGTATGAATATGCCCTTAAAATGAAATAAAGTAAATCCGGAACTGTAAACATTCTGTATAAAATTTTGTCGTTGTTTCGCAATCAATGAACAATTTTCGACAAAATGTCTCCTGGTTAAAATAATAAATAAATTCATATA
The DNA here is from genome assembly GCA_019973955.1 of Trichonephila inaurata madagascariensis. NCBI lineage: Eukaryota > Metazoa > Arthropoda > Arachnida > Araneae > Nephilidae > Trichonephila > Trichonephila inaurata. The sequence continues at coordinate 150,010 of BMAV01007603.1, forward strand.
CACCGCAAGTTAAATAACTTTTTTTATCACTGAAAAACTGGAACTAATTAAATTTCATCTACAAAACGAAATCATGTATTCAGAACAGAAATAAAGCGAATTGAAACTAAGCTTACATTCTTTGGGAAGGATATGATAAAGTATTTGGATCAAAAATATTTGTAAGTGGAAGAGATAAAACACAAAACCAAATAAGTGGTTGACATCTTCACAAAGCATTTTAGTTTTTGCTTCTAAAAATAATATTCAATTTGTGAGAGTTAAAATAGTTAAGTTGAATAAATGATTATTTATATAAAGTATTCTTTGAACAGCTTAAGTAACTTTCTTAGAATACAGAAGAATGGAAACATATCAAATATTATTTAAAAACACTGCATTACAAGGTAATTGTAATTAAAGTTTCATGTTCAAAAGATTGTAAAAAATTAACCACTATTTAGAATGCTCTGTAGTATAATCTGAATCTATTTGAAGCACTTAGAATGTGCCAGGCGAAAGATAAATTAGGAATATTATCAATAGACATCAATGTACTCATCACCATACGTGCAAGGCATCAGCTATAATTCAAATTAGAATTCTAATTCTAAAATTAAGGATGTTTCAAGTTACATAAAATGCATTGCTTAAAGTACATTGCTTTTACATTTTTTTACTAGAAAATATGTGAAAATAATTATTTCTGTCATTCATCTGTTATTGCACCATTCCCAAGAAAATGATGTCACATTGAAGAGGAAAAATAATTGAAGAACTATTCTTATGCCGAAAACAAACAGTGATGGAATTTTTCAGTTCACGTAGGTCAAATTCCTCATGAAATTGGAAGATTTCAGGAAGAAATGTTCAACTTGTCATCCACCGTTCTCTTCGATAAATTAAGCAGTATCTTTCATAATAGTTCGTGTAATATTAATGCTGATGCTGTGGATGTGATACTTAATAAGTCATCAATTATTTTAAGTTTGCAGAAAATCTATACACATTATATTTCATTTAAACCCAAATGCAGAAGTCCTAAATATTAAGGTCAAACTAATTAGCAAATCAGGATGTTAGAAAATGACGGTTGATGTTTTTGTCATTTCTGATGTAGATATTACAAAACTGCTGTCCTCATCTTGCAATGTGTGGAGGAGCACAATTTTGCGTAATTTTTTGTATCATTTATACATGTGAAATATTAAAGTGGGGGAATGACCTGATTGCGCAGAAGTATATGTTTTGGGCAATTGAAGGTATAGGTAGTTGGAGTCGCTTGACTTGGGAATTGGAGAAAGAAAGTCCGGAAACCGCAAATCATAGCAAACTCGCAAATAGTTTGCAGAATGCACATGCATAGTTTGATTTGCCAATGGATTAGCGACTAAACAATTTTGCAATTGGGAGTTATGACAGCATCTTCGAGATTGAAATAGGTTTCGACTGTCCGTAAACAATCTGTCTATTTTAATTTGAGCAAGGGAGAACGAGGTACAGAGTTCTTTTATTTACAAATCATCAAAAAGTAACACCTGGACATGCGAATTCTAAATAGATAGTTCTGCAGGACATTTTATAAACTTTTTTAACAAAGGAAAATATTATTATATTTGTAAATAAACTTTACTTAAAAATAATTATGAAGTCTGTTATCTCTTGTAAAATATCATACATAATGGTAGACCACTTCAATATTCTATACACTTTATTATATTTGATACATTTTAAAAACTTTCTTACAAAACCAGCATTTTGAATAGGATTATAAATGATAAAATGGCTAAGTTCCAATTTCCTTTGTGAAAATTTAATAAAGAGTAGATTTTTATAAAGTTAAAAATGATTCCAGATATTCAATAGTTTCTTATAATTTATCATGCCGATAAAGCAAACCAAAAAGCAAATTGTCTTTCAATTTTTGTTCCCTTTCCGAACGACATTCTTTGACAAAAATATGAGTAACCCAAGCTCCATTTACGAAGATCGATGATGAAGTATATATAAAGTCTTTGCAATACGAAATCACATTGTTGAAATACCTGCTTTAACCTTTCTTTCAGTCATTTTTGTAATTTTGTTTTATCTCCGAGTGCAGTCCTTTATCCTACGTAAAATTTATGAGAATAATAATGCAGACGATTTGCTCTTTGTTGCACTCAAGAAAATATTCAAAGAGGAATCCGTGTCTCCCTGATAACGGACATCATTCAGTTCTTCGATATTCCAAAAACTGAGGAGTTCAGGAAACAAATGATAACTGTAATGATTATTAGTGCTATTTGTCAGGATGTTTATGCGCTTTTAAGATAAAAATGTCATTCACTGAACAACAGCAATTTCTGAAATGATAATCGCATTATCGAGATGGTTATACATTTTCCTGGCATCGTTTGGAATACAAATAAAATTTAAATGCATGTATTATAGCGAATTCTATTTATCCTTCGTAATGTTGCCATTACACTTTGCCGAATGTTGACATCAGTTTTGTGAAAATTATTTCTGTTAAAGATACTTGTCTGTAAGAGCATTAAATGTATTTTTGGCAATCACAATCAAATAGCCCATTAATATTTTTTTTTGTAAACTGTTCGACAAAGAAAATTAACAAAAAAAAATGTTGAAGAAAATTGGAATAACATAAATACTGCACTTAAGATTTTGGAACAAGTGTCTTGAGTGCTTGGCAAATATAATTTTGAGAAAATTACTTTCTTAAAACTAAGTCTAGCAAAAATTACAGTTGAGTCGTATTTCTATTGTTGAAATCGGAAATGTTTTACACTACAGAATGGCATTGCAAATTCGATGTATTCATTTAATATTTGCATTAAAAGTATTATTTTACGAAATAATTTCTCTAATATCTTTATTTTTTTCTATTTGACAGTATGGCTTAAAAAGACGTAACATAATCAAACTGAAAAACTTTGGACAGTTAAAAAACTGTATTTTTCAATAATTTGATAGCGTTTCATAAATTTCACTACAATTTATTTTATATTTCCGTAATCAATCCTAAAAAATAAACAAATATATAAAGAAATTGAGTAACAACTTAACAAAACACTAAATTCAATTTTGTACATTTTCGGAAATGAGATCGTTCGGAGCAATATGTTAAAAAATGTATTCATTTAATCTTAATTCTCATTATTCCTTATGTTTAATTATATTCTTACTTACGGGGTATCGCCCTTTTACTTTAGTCTCTGTTTTAGTCTGTGTTATATACTTCATGTACATATAATAAAATAAACTTTTAATTTCACTCAAATACATTTTCATTTGTGTAAATAATTCATTCATCAAAAATTCCTTACTGACTTTTAGCATGAAAACTTAATATATTTTGAAGTTATTACTAACTATTTAAAAAAAGAAATTATCATGCTTGAAACCAACAAAATATATTCAAAGTAATTAAATTTTTAAAAAAATTAAAATAAAATTAAAATAGTTTAGGTTTTTTAATATCTTGTTTGTATTCTAAGTAAATTAAAAAATTTCATTTTTTTTCTCTCCGCCTACTTATTGTTATTTGTTATACGATACAATTCCTTCGAGAAACTTCTTTTAAAAAATAATTTGCCTGAAGACTTGACATTTCTATATGGAACTGTGACCTTTTGTTATTTCTCTTAAAATTGTACTTTTAAGAAATTGCAGTCATGGAATTTTTAATTTTACATAATTAGTTTGAACTCTTGTATTTTATCATTTCTCCTATATATTTGAAATGTTAAGTTCTAAGAAAACATGTTAAAGGTTAAATCTTTATTTTTTTCTACGTAAATTTATATGGAATATATGATTACTTCTTTAAAAACAAATTATAAAAACAAAAACAAAAAATATCGAAAGGTATAATTATTTTCGAATAATGTTTTCTCATTTTTGAGAAATAAAATATTGTTGTATCTGAATTAAGATTAAGTAAAATGGGATCAATGAGGATACTAATGTAAAACTGAAATAAATATATTAGGTTATTCTGCTCACTTTTATAAAATGAAAACATAAATTATAGTTTTTCTTGTTTTTGTTAAAGTACATTCTGTAAGACTAGGTACCATTTTTAAGTAGTTATCTACTACTAGGAACAAAAATAACATTCAAAGGGAAGAACTTTTTTCATCGCACTATATATTTGGGATAAGGAACTAAATACCAATCGGAAGCATTTTATTTTTACATTCAATTTACTCAAAATGGGATGTTATATATAGTAATATTATCTCATGCCTATTTTAATCTTTATGTTCCTATCTTGACTTGAAAATAAAAAGGTAATACTACATTGTATATTGTAAAATGAAAAAGGAATTGCACTTGAAATTTTTATTATTTTGGTAATTTATTTTTAAAATCCAAATTTAATTTAAAAACCCTATTACATGTGTATTTTTAGAATAAAAGATATCTGTAGAGTTATTTGGTTTTTCTACGAAGTCATTTCTTTTTAATCTAAAAGTATTAGATACAATTTATATCTCTGCGAAAAAAATAACAAATTAAAAAAAATCGTTTTTCACACTTACACACAATTAATTTTTAAAACTTATGAAACCAGAACAAAGGATCTATTTTTCCTAATTTTCAAAGAATATTCCAAAAGATGCTTATCGTAGCGTTTCTGCCTAAGTAGCACCATAACGAATCTCATGAGCTAGCTAAAAGGACATACTGACATACGGTTTCCTTCTACCAGAAATGCTTGAAGACATTTTAATAAAGAATTCATGTTTCGAGAAAGTGTATTCATTTTGCCTTATAAACTATTTAAAGACTGAACGGTTCAATATCTACAGGTGAAACATTAAAAAATTAATAAAAATGTGACCCGAATCAACCGTAATTATTTTTCGAAAGAACTTTATTTATAAATAAAATATTTTAGTTAGAGATATTGCGGCTTTCACATTTGTGCCAATGTAACCAGTTCTGAGCAATTTCCTCTAGAGATTTTCTGCCACATCTGTTAAATTTAACATTACAAGGGTGCTATTGTCTACCTTAAAACAGCGATATATCATACCCATTTTCACCATATAAGTTTATTTATTTCAGTAATTGTCTGAAACATTTCAGTTTTGCAGCTCCCTGTAGTGTTTCAGTTTGGGCAATATTTAATTGTAAGAATTGTGTATTATTGTTATTAAATATTTAATTATATTTTGAATTAATTTCGTTGACTTCAGAATTGAGTTTGTCCAATATTTAGAAAGATAATACAGCCCACTAATAACATTTTAAAATTTGGTTTTATAAAGCGGCAGCAATTTTTTGTGTGTGAACCAACTCCGGAATTAATGGGCAGTTACAATTAGTAAACAATTAGTAGACCACCAACAAAGAAAATGATAGCTACTATCTCCAGTTAAACAAAGATATGCTTGCAAGAGACAGTGAACAGATTGGAGCTTACTTAAGCGATATGAGGTGAAGACAAATTTCTCTAAGCTATCTAATAATACTCAACAATTTTTAAATATTATTCAAAGGTTTACGGTTAAAAATGCTCTTTTCGTACTATTTTCTGGACTTACAATCTAAAAAGAGCTTAAGCGCAATGGGCTCAATTCCTGAAGTCACATGATAAAAACAAACATGTGTTTTCCATTGAATTCAAAGCAAGCATCAAACTAATGAGGTTGATTCATGTGACGTCAAAGTCACATGATTGTGAAAGCCACGTGATTCTAACCAATCAATTCAAAAACTCATGTGACGTCATAGTCACACGATAAAAACTATCTAGTATTTCCAACTAATCAGTTCACGCACTCTGGTGTTGCCAAGTTTTGCTCTTTGCAGAAACTTTTTCTTAAAAAGTACATATGTATACAAAATGCATTTTATTTAAAAGTATAAGCATAAAATACGAATTTTTTTTTTTAATTTAAAAAAATATTTTTGAATAAATTTTTTCCCCTAACATTTAAACATCTTTAACCAAATATGAAATTTGAAATTTTATCGCAGTTTTACACATAGAACAAGAACAAGTTTAATGTTTGTTTTGAGTTCAATGGAAAACACGTGTTTGTTTTTATCATATGACTTCATGAATCAAGCCCATTGTACTTGTTGTTCTATTTGTAAAACTCAGATAAAATTTTAAATTTCATATTTGGGTAAGGATGTTTAAATGTTCTGAAAAAAAATTCTTCAAAAATATTTTTTTTAAATTAAAAAAAAGGAAATCATATTTTATGTTTATACTTTTAAATAAAATGCATTTTGTATACATAAGTACTTTTGAAGCGAAAGTTTCTGCCAAGAGCAAAACTTGGCAACACCGGAGCGCGTGAACTGATTAGCTGGGAACACTAGATAGTTTTTGTCGTGTGACTATGACGTTGAATGAGTTTTTGAATTGATTCGCCAGATTCACGTGGCTTTCACTATCATGTGACTGACGCCACATGAAAATTGAGCCCATTATCAGTAAGCGCAGCAAAAGAAGCTACAGGACCATAATTAAGATTCCTGAATTTTTAACTTTTAAGTAATAAATATAATAAATCTGAAAAAATAGTGACTTTAAATTTAAGTGTACCCGTTGGTGTATAGTAATTTCTGCGAGAAAACTGAAAACTTCTTTTTTTTTTTGTGGAAATTATTGATAAAAAGATACTTTCTTTTATCATAAAAACAAAAACTAATATACCCACATCTTAAATTCTACACAATACTAAAAATTGTAATACAGCCTGAATTTGCGCAATTTATTACTTTTTTAACTACCGTAAAATCCAGCGTATAACGCGCACTTTGAACACAAAAAATGAGATCGAAATTTACGGATGCGCGTTATACGCCGAGTATAAAAATGCTAGCTTTAAAAATAAAAAAATAAAGAAATGAGCATAAAAGAATTAGAACTACAAAGAATAAAAAATTATTTACTGAAAAAAAAATTATGAATTTAAAAAAAGAGCGTAGTTCTAAAAGTATACTATTTTTTAGAAAGCTTAGGATATAATACCTGAAATAAATCTCTTCAAAACATAAGAGCACACATTTCACACGCACATTTCAATTATCTTCTTTAAAAAAACTGGTGTGCGTTATACGGTGAATATACCTAAAAGCTAAAAATTGCAGCTTAAAAGTAAAGGTGCGCGTTATACACCGGATTTTACAGTACTCGAAATTTCAATACTAAAAATGTTACTAAATTTCTACTTTTCGCAAATTTCTTCTCTCTTTTCCATATTTTTGAAAACATTCCTTCTGCCTCTTTATGACAGTCAATCAGGATTATTTTTTATCAGTTAATGAAATTTATGACTCCGTATCATATTGTTAAGTATATTCGGGGTTTGAGGATTTTATGCCAATCAGTCGCATAGAACAATACAGTTATTTAAGAGCGATGAGAAATTTTTGTCGAATTTTCAATCCTTGAAATACAGGATTCCGCAGCAATATTCACAGAATAAATGTCAGAAGGTCTTCACACATTCAACAGCACTCAGACACAATTATGAATGTCTAAAATACACGTATATAAAAGATTATTCACAAACAATAGCTCGTTTCACAGACGAAGTAATCACTAAAGCAATACTAACTGATCATTAGTCAAAACCGGACTGACTCAATTTCGGCGAACATCTCTCTCTATTTATATCCCTCGCGTATAAGTCGAGAATAGACCCGCTTGCGTCATAGATCTTGAAATTAGTGGGTTTCTGTACTAATTTCTAGAAAAATCCAGAAGGTTCCGAACACTCCAAAAATGGTCGTAAAGTCGCCAAAAATGACGCCAACTTGGTTCTATCGCCATGATTTCACCAAGTTCCCATTGGATCACCATTACAAAGTAAGGGACAGTGTTTGTTTGCGAATATTACAATTTTAACGTAAATTAAATATAATCTAGAGTAAGATATAAAGGCATTACATCTCCAAATACAAATTATTTACACTATTTGACACAAAATTTGAGCAATATTTTTATATGTCGGAATTTTTTGCTACACTCGGATTGGCTAGGCTAAGATATCTAAATAATTCTAGAAGAAATATCAGGAGTGATATATATTGAAGATCAATTTGTGTTACATATGAATCACTGTACAAAGTATTTTAAAAATACCGATAAAGCATAAAGGGGCTTAATATTATTATTATTTCATAATGTTGACCCACCATTTAAGGGTTTAAACGTTTCTGGCCGTAAACGGCTATGTTAATTTGATTTATAATTGAATGATAAAGTTAATATTTAAGATGATTTTACTCTACAAATTCGTCAAGCCAGTCAGAAAGATTTTTAATCTAATGAATCTAATGTCAATTGTCCTCTGTATTTGAGGCATCTTTTTTTTTCTTCTTTACTCTCAAAAAATATCGAATTAGTAAGGTCTTACAGCCATGTACACCAGTCTCACGAACTTTGCAGTTCTGATGATTCACCAAGTCTACAAGTTCAATCACATTTCGACTTGAGAAATACATCCAACATAAACGTTTTAAGATAAATTAATAAATGAAATAATTTATATTCTCTCTCTTTCTCTAGGATGGAATATTATAAAATTCATTTGAGAGCTTAAGAGCCATATTTGATACATTCCAATACCTAAAGCAATGAAATGGTGGGAAGTTTTGTTGGTAAAAATTATTTTAATAAATTTGCTAAAGCATAAAGAAAATAGCTTGAATAAACAATTAATTGCCAAATTGAAAACAATTGACAACATTGTATTGTTTTAGCAAACTTGCGGGAGGTTTCAAAAAGTAGTAGAAACACATTTTTTTAAACTTTAAGGTATCCGATTACGTTCAAAACTGTGATTTTAAAAAACAACGCATAAATGGATATTTTTCATTATATTTAGTGTCACTTAGATTAGAATACATGTATAAAAATGCTTTAAGGACATGATGGTAAAAAAAAAAATTAGTTAACTACAATATTTTGGCAAAAATAAAATTATTTAAGTACAATATTTTGGCAAAAAACTAACTTAGAATAACCTTTTCTTTAAAATGTTCTCTTTTCATAAGAAATGCTTCTATAATAATAATAATATCTCAAGCGCGCTTATATAAAGTAGACTTCTCCAGAGAGTCTGAAGTAGGAATTTTGAAAAATTCACATTATTTTCAGAGTTACCACCAATTGAAATAGTTATCGGAGTTTTTTTCTTAAAATTTCTCCCCTCTGTTGTCGTAAAACATGGATAAATCCACTTCTAAGTTATATATTTCAAAAATTCTAGTTCAGCCTCTGTACATATAGGTCTAAGCTATATACACAGTTGAAGTAATATTATAATAGAAGCATTTTTCACAAAAGGAGAATATTTTGGTCATTCTATGTCCATTTTTTGTCAAAATATTGTACTTAAATAATTTTTTATTGTAATATTATTTTTAAAACAGTTTTATATATGTTTTTTTAATCTAAGTATCATAAGTATTATCCATTTATACGCTTTTGCAAAATCACGGTTCCGAACGTAGTCGGATACCTTTAGGTGTTCATTAGTTTTTGCCGAAAAAAAATGTTTTTGATATATGCTTTGGTTGTAAATGAAATTATTAACTTTTCGATTGAGATATATTCTTAAGACTTCATGAGTTTGATATGTATTCTACAATTATAAAACTTTGATATATCTCAAAGTCGGGCATAGCTACAGCCGTATCAATGATACGGAGCCCACAAACTTCAGGGCCCCCAAAATGTCCAAACAAACAATGGTAAGGGATCAAAAAAGAGGGCCCCAAAAGAATTTAGAAAAAGGGAGCACTCGCGACTAGCTACGCCATTTTGCTCAAAATGTTTTATTTAAAAAATACCGTAAATCCTTCAATACTCTTAACTAAACATCTTTAGTTCGATTTTCCCTTACATAATAGCAAGCATTGTTTTATCATAATAGTTTAAGAGCGCTGAGCAACAAATAGCAAGCAACTAGTGCTGCACACGTGAATAACAACTAAAAAAGAAAGATAAGCTCAGAGAACAGAAGCAAAATCGTAATTTAGAAGAATCGGTGACACCAGCGGGTGCAAGTATTTTACCTTCCTTCTACAATATGATTTGTTTATGGGAATAAAAAAGTATTTCTGACATCTCGTGTTGTTTATGTTCAGAATGGAAAGTTCCACAGCGGACCATCATTATTTATTTTTTCTATAATGGCTCTAAGGCATCATTTATATGACTTTTCAGATTTATTTGGCATAAAGAAAATAATCTGAAGATTTTCGTTTCAGAAATTAATGAAAAGAAAACAATATATGAGATCGGAAATGCACAGATCAACCTATTTATAAGTTTTCCTAGATTGAAAATTGCTTATAGACGGTTTTATTAAACGTGCTGAGTATTTATGTTGATTCTGAACAAATTTTAAAGTAAAAACAACGTGAAATTTATAAGCGTAAAACAATTTTTATTTATATACGAGCAAAATTTTTTTTTCTTAAATGTGCTATGTTGCTTTGTACATATATATATCGATCTACCGAAATTAATAATTTACAGGATTATTAGTTTTAATTTTGATATTAAAAATTATGTTCTCAGAATTCTAAGAAAAAGTTGAGAGTAGATTTATTCAAAATGTTCCATGTATATACAACAGATTCTTTCAGTGTGATATATATGCACCTTTATATACACAATTATATACACTTATTCAAAGAATTAGGATTCTCCATATATTTTCCAAGGGTTTAATAAACTCTAGACCCGTTCTGAAACACTAGGTGGCAACGTGGACTAATCCGAAGTACTGCGCCTGCGTGGGTAGCAAGCCAGGGTCATTCAGTGATTACCTCTCGACGTGAGAGGTCGTTTTTGCTCCGCTAGCGAGCGTAGAGTGGAGATTTGGAGAGAGTGATTTCCTCTAGACAAGAGAAGCATTTTTTTTCCACCAGCGAGCGTAATGTGGATTTGTGAGCTCTATAAGCGAGTTTTGAGTTAAAGTTGTTACATTTGCTGGAGGTGGGTTAGGATGCCACACGGAACAATTATTTGCTTTATTTCTCTACAAGTGTCATCAACTCGGGTTATTTTACAATTGTTACTTAAAATATGTACGAAATGTTTATAAATTTATGCTGTGTGATCGTGATCCAATAAACACAATTGAAAATATCATTCAATGCAGTTAATTACTGTTTTGTTACTGCTGCATTGGATAACAGCATTGTGTGTCTTCCTGAAACTCACAGTGTTTCCAACGGAATTTCCGTATATAATGGAAAAGTTGTGCTAATACTTTCTGTTTTGTCTAAATATTGAAGTCATTGCGTACCCCCCTCCCTCCCATTAAAATTGTACGCATCTAATTTGAATCTGGTCGAAAGTAGTGCGAATAAAGCCAACACCCTTGTTTATGTTAGAACTAAACAAGTTCATTTAGATCCGTTTCAGAGAGATATAACAGCCGAAATGTTAATTTCATTAAGCATACTTTGTTCAAAGAGATAAAAACTGCTCTTCAGTGATAGATACTAAATATATTTTGATAAAGAAAATACTGTACAATGGTGGCCGAAATTGTGGACATTTTTTTTTTTTAAATTGTTATGTTTTTTAACTTTGTATGCTTATAGAAAATTTTACATTGCACAAAATGCAAAGTATTTTATATCATTTTAAAGAGAATTTAATACTAAATTCAATATAAACGACAAAATGCAAATATTTTTAACTAAAAAAGTTATGCTGCAATAACTGTCGATATACGTTAGATACTGATGATAGCAGTGAGTTATCAGACCTTGAGGTTGTCTTTATTCTTTATTATAGTTTCAAATCGATGTTTCATTTAGCTGAAAATAGTTTCAAGCTCTGTCTTCGTTGTTACAAGATGGCAGAAAACAATTATATCCTCATTTAGTTATTTAGTTCCTTTTTATTTCATGGGTACCTCATTCGGACAAAAGTTTTCAAACGGTGTCACAGGTTTTCGATAGGATCACGGTCAGGATTGTGTGTGTGTGTTTCCTGGCCAGGACAACAACTTAACGATCTTTTGAAAGGTATCAGTCTTGAAAATACTTTAATATGTGGCAAGGGGTAAAATCTTTCTGAAAAAAAATGGAGCATTGTTGGTAAATAAATTTTTGATGGAAGGCAGAAAAGTTTGAGTTCTAGCAATTTGTAAATGTATTTTATGACATTCAGAGTCCCGTCGATGATATGAAGGCGACCGATAGCATCTGCTGATATGCATGACTAAATGATAAAACAATTTGGTACTTCTTAATTGTCAGGATGCAGTCCAGATGTAGCATTTCTGCTATTCTACGTCTTACATATTTTAGGCTATCCCCACCGAATAACGATATTTTAGTTTCGTTCCTCTATATAACTTGCGACTAATAATCATTTGTCTTATTAATGTGTTCCATTGACCACTGTAATCCCTTTTAGCGCTGCTGTAAATTGATACGGCTTTTTTTCGCGGAATTCTACCTTTTATTCTTATATCTGCTTATCTACTCCTGATTGTTTTGAAATGACAGAAACACCAGCATCACTCAGATCACTTCTGATGGATGTCCGTGAAATTCTATTATCTCTGAAACATAGTACTCTTATTCTTCTGTCATAAATAGATGTGGTATACCTTTTTCGGCCTTTTCTTGCTTTTTTTTAATTAAATATGTGTCCTGATATCTTAAACAAAACTTTCAGTCCCCATATGTAGTCACTGCACTCCCCACCTGCTTTGTAATTTTATCACAGTAAATACCACTTTCTCGTCACACGTGTATCTAATCTACTCTTTTATTTGATGCCATTGCTTTTTGACTAAATATCACTGTTTTCCTGGACAGGAAACAGTCCTGACCTCAATCCTATCGAAAACTTGTGGCACCGTTTGAAAACTCTTGCCCGAATGAGGTAACCATGGAATAAAAAGGACGTAATTGAGGATGTAATTGTTCCCTGTCATAATGTCAAATCGAAGGAAGAGCATAAAACTATTTTCAGCTCAATGAAACGTCGATGTAAAGCTGAAATAAAGAATAAAAGCAACCTCACTAAGTTCTGATAACTCATTGCTATCATCAGTATCTATTGCACATCGACAGTTATTACATTATAAACCTTTTTTGCGTCACAAATATTTGAATTCCTTACTTTGTATTGAATTCAGTATTAAATTCTCTTTATAATGATATAAAATACTTTTCATTTTTTGTGCCACTTAAAACTTTCTATAAGCATACAAAGTTAAATAACATAAGAACTTTAAAAAGTGTCAACAATTTTGGCCACCACTGTATTGAAAAATTATTTGATCTTTTAAGTGATTCAGATGATTTTGCGGTAATGAGTTGTCTTTTGAAGTGACTAGTAAGTAAAATTTTCATCGCGTCTTGCAAAATGAATTTTGGAGTCTTCGGGGAACCAGGATGAATTAAGTAGTATTTTAAATTTGACATATTTGAAACTTAAAAGTATTGTGAAATAGAAGTTGCCAAACAGTTCCTTTTATAAATAATAGGTTCCATTATAATACTTCTAAATTTAGAAATAGGTTTAAATCTCTTATTATTTGTGCAACGCATTTACTTTTCCGTTTTAAATATATTTGAAGTAACTTCAGAATATTTGCTACAATTCTATTTGGAATATATATTCTTTGTGTTTATTGCTTTTCTAAAATAGTCCATAACCCTAATACATTTATTACATGTTTCATAACCCTATCCCCTTTGTAACATTCCATGACATTATTACTTTTAGAGTGTATTATGAAATACGGCTTACTTTGAATGCATTTCATTTCCTTATAATTTTAAGCAAATTCATATTGATATAATCTCTTGAGAAAATGTTAACCATTATTTCATGTAACACAATATTTTCAACTTTAATATTATTTTCGATGCTAATTGAACATTCTTCTGTGGGCTTAATGCGAATAGTTGAATTATATTATCTATGATAAAAATTGTTACTTGTTTGAGTATTGCAAATCACGTATATTTTCATTATTTTCGTGAGCCCTGCAATTCACTTTATTAGTTTATAGCGAGCAAGATTACTCCGCTATTGGCAAAAAAAAAAACCTTTATTTATAAAACAATTTTTAAAAAATTAAATTCATTATTAAATATTCTTATTTTTACAGCATTTCTCTGGAAAAAAGCTCAAAATTGAAACAATGTTCGTAGTCCCCTCAACCCTTTCCCTGGTTCCCGTCCACGATCAAATAACAAGAGTGGCTGCTATGCAGACTCCGTCCTTAAGATGGCACCACAGTTCTTTTCTCTTGGTCTATGGGGTATGCCTGCCCCCCAACCTCTTTCATGTGTTCGAAGAAGAAAAAACTGATGCCGAAGATCTTAGTCACCTTTTGAGCCCACACTTTAAACCCCCTCGGTGAGCCTCTTTCACGCCCCCAATGATCTCTGATTGGCGAGCGTAGCGGATATCCTCACTGCAGTCCACGTCTTCGTCCGAACTCTATTTGTTCATTGAGACAATAGGCACACGTGAATGAGATAAACTCAGTCGATGTGCCTAGTACACTATATGGAATGTCAGTCTTGTCACTTCGACATTGAGGATACCCTTCAGGGTCGTTCTTTATCACAAAATGCCAACATTATTTTGTATTCAAATAATCCACGGTCCTCATGTGTGAAGTAACCAAACAATAGAAAATGCTCAACGGGAGTGTTAATTCTATACATCATTGTCCCTAAAAGTCACCTGGGTGCCGGAGAAGGAAGAAGTGTGGTGTCAGCAAAGTGGTTTCGGACACGGCTCAGCATCTGGTTTGCCCCAAGCATGAGGGGAAAATACATAGTCTCTTTTTTCAGAATAAAAAGACCTGTTTGGTTATTCTGCTGACCCCCGTGCATCAAATTTGACAAGTATTGTCGGGAAGTGTACGTCTAATGAGCCGACACTACACTTTGAAATGAATTAAAAATTTTAGTTTTGAAAGCTATAATTTATAGCATAAGAAAATTAGGTTTAATATGATGCAGCTGTTAATTACTTACAACTGGATGAAATGTTGGAATTATTAGATCTAAAACATTTTAGAGACTCAAAAACATGCGTTTAATTTATAAATATTTTGAGAGATTACTTGATTTATTAATATCGCATTTTTTAAAGTTACGTAACAGCGATCGCGGATGGACCTCGTAAGGATTTTAACAATGAGCATGCGATGAGAGCTGGAGAGGGTAACATCTTATCTATTTTTCGAATACCTCATAAAAACATGCATCTTTCTGTTTCTCTACAAAAATTAAAACAGGCATAAGATTAATTTAAAATATTGTTAATTGTTTCAAATCTCATACCATTATTTACTAGGAAATATAAGGAATAATTACGAAGATTTTTTTTTATGTATTTAAGGAAGGTATAATTTAAATAAAGAAAAATAAACTATGTTATATAAGAAATTTTATTCATAATGAAAAAATAGATAAGAAGATAACACAAACACACTTTGCTCATTTTCATAAGTAAATTAGTGTTATGTAAATATTTACAAAATAAAAAAAATGTTTAAATGTTATTTGGATACTAGATATTAAGTTATTGTAGTCTGTAGTAAAAAAAATGCATAGTTCTTCATTCGACATGGAAAAACATCTGCATAACAAACTTCAAAAAAATTAGTGAAGTCTTTGCCAAATAGCAATGTGTGCAATCTTGGTGGGGAGGGGAGTCAGTATTAAGAAGAAAAATAATTCATTCATGTTTGCAAAGGATTGTAAATATTTTACTCCTATGAGTACATAGCTTTTTGTTAACGGACATTGTTTTTTTCTTTTATGCATGCTTGAAAGCAGATGAACTTTTTTACTTAATTAAATAACTTATCTTAAC
Source organism: Trichonephila inaurata madagascariensis (assembly GCA_019973955.1). Classification (NCBI taxonomy): domain Eukaryota; kingdom Metazoa; phylum Arthropoda; class Arachnida; order Araneae; family Nephilidae; genus Trichonephila; species Trichonephila inaurata. The sequence continues at coordinate 165,839 of BMAV01007603.1, forward strand.
CATTCTTGAATAATTAAAAAGAAACTTAAGAAGAATATATTGAAAAGCGGAAAATACAATATTGCAGCGTTGATTCAAAAATACTATTTTTTAACTTTACTTAAGATAATTGAGTTATATTTTGCATACCAAAAATATAATAAATATTTTTATACAATGCTTTTGCACTTTTTCAGTAGTTGATTGACAGATTAATAATTCTGACCATTTCAATACTTTTGATGAGACAGGAAATATATTTTTAAAATGCATAAATGATAGTACATGCAAGATTTAATAAGAAATAAGACATAATTCTACAGTTATTTAAAATGAATAAAAACATATAGCGATAAAAATGGGTTAGAAAATAAATCCCAGATAAAAAAAAAATGAGAAATATAAGAATTACATTTAACTGTGCGTTTCAATAACAATTTTTAAATCATATACCAATTTTTAAATCATATGATATAATCATATCATATCATATCATTAGGCCACACACACATATTTAAACAATATTCTAATTTATCATTACAATCTATGTCCCCCACACGGGATTAAATTATCTGACTTTTGCTTTTAAAACTTAACAACTTTAATTTTACATAATAAAGATTTAGCAAATGCCAGTAGCTTTAAGAGACGAGAACCTCTCCAAGCGAGGGACAATACAGGAATTGAACATTCCGCACAGATTTTATTATACAAACAACTCGAAGCAAACAACATGTTTCCATCGCGTGGAACGTAAATACAGTCCATGGCGTTGGTAAAAGGCACGATAGTAAAACTAATTATTATACAGGAAATACATATAAAATATAAATTGTATATAATAATAATAATTGAAAAGAAATTAAGTAGTACATAAATAAACATACATGGCACATTAATAACATAAATACAACTTGAAAAATAATAAAACTATAATTTGAATAATAAAGAAAATACAAATTGAAAAATAACAATGAAAATACAACTTGAATAATAGAAAAATACAATTCCAACCAAATAGTATAATAATCGTTGACTTCTCGAATAATCATGAGAACTGAACGGCTTTGATACACTCATATTTCAATAATTAATAATACCGTCTTCAATTTCTTTTAATTTTTTTTTAATTGTGAAATGTTAAAGAAAAGTAGAAGAAGAAAATCAGGTTAGAAATAATTTATCTATAATTAGTTTAAATCCCTTTTATATTGTATGAAATTATAAAAAATAAAAGGAAAATAAGAATGAAAACTTTCTAAATCAACTGTGCAGCTGTTCCAGAAAGTAGGCATAACTCCGACGTTCCGAAAAGATTCGATGGTTCCGGGATTTCGGGGGAAACATCGAATGCCCCTGAAATCAATGATGGCTCGATCTGACAAGTGGCATGGTTATGATAGATATTTTTCAAAAGAATTTCTACGAGTGCCCGGTGTGGGTTTTGATCTTTTTCCCCGCATGCGTTTCTTCTTTCGTTCTTTATATTTTCTTTTTATTAATTCATTATAATTATTTCCCAATCCTTTTCCTAGAACACTTTTTTTTACCTTTGAACTTGTTGAGGCTCGTTTTTCTTCTCTTCTTTTAGCTGTAGTAGTTGTTGGTAGATTGTCAGGTAATGCTGGTAAGAGTTACTTATAATTTTTTGCAATCTATATCCTTCACGCCTTTTTGTTTTTTCTCTTTCAGCTTATTGAGGGTAGCTATTTTTCCCCTTATTTTACGTTAGTATTTTTGATAAATGAGTTTTAGGTAGCTTCCTTCTTAGGATAAGCTTGCTTCTTAGGATTTATTAAAACATTTAAATTACATTTTCTTTTTATTTTTTGTTGCTAGATATGAAATTATTATTTTTGTCAAAAAATTTATCTCGTTAACTAATGTACACATTACCAAATATCAACAGCTGTGCGTAATGGAAAATTTACTGTTAAGTATGAACATTTTGTATAATTTTCTTCATTTGAGGGGGGGGGGGGAAACATGTACGAAATATTTTTGAAAAATAAATAAATAACGCTCCCTAAGCTTGATGTTTCCAAAAAGGTCTTAATACAACACTGTATCAAGTAACAGCCACAAAATTATAATGAAATATATGACATATCAGCAGAATCTGTGTATGGAAGCAGAGTACCGATTTGAGTGCGTTTGCTAACAACTCTTAACTTGTTCTTTATGTCTGCTGGGCTCGTAAGCATATCTGTGGCACCTGATGATCAGAAAAATATTATTTGATCAGATGAGTTATGAGTTCAGTTGATAAAAGCTTATCTTAAAGTTCCAATGTAATCAAATCTCATGGGTTCATATAACCAAGTAGCCAATGAGATACTTCACAAGCAGGCAGTGATTCTAAAATGATATGCATAATAAAAGAATCTCAGGTGCATAGTAAAAATAATTTCAGTGATGTGTCCCCATGGTGGGTTGGAACACACCCCTCTTTATTCTCTCTGCCTTTCGACACCCACCCTAGGGTACAATGCCATAGACGATGGCAATTTCTTCATATTTCAAGCGGCAGGGACCTTTGAATCTGTTAGATTCAGCGCACCCAACTGCTCCGGTTCTCATGACTTTGTACTATTTCATTATTTTTTTTCCTTCTAAAATTATGTGGTTTTCAGTTTTATACGAGATTAATTCGAAGCAAGTATTTTGCATCTTATTTTTGATAGTTTTTTTCTCTTCTGGGAGTTATCTACATATGAGGGATGCTGCGCGCCTAGTCAGTGACTGTTTTATTCGAACCTAAATGTAGCTGGAATAAACCAAAATATCTATATGGGAATCAAAATCAATCAGATCCTCGCACACATATCTAGGAAACTAGGTCATGGACTTTTGAAACGGTGCCTGCGAAGATGATTTGTGTGTAACGTTCACACGACTCGTTCATTTTGATTTAGGATTGAAGAGATATTTGAATACCCTATTCAAGACGAAATACTAAGCGAAATATCAACAGGAATATGGTAAAGAAGGTACTGGTCCTTCTTGTCAGGCCCTTGAATATTGTAATGTGATATGTGAAGACTACAACGAAGCATCTTAAAATATAAACAGTGATTTGAAACTTTTAAACCAACAATTATCTTTTTGATGTTTTTTCGTATAAATATCTCATTTCCTGATTCTATTTTACGTATGATCTTATAAATATATTTTAATGTCAAATCTCACCAATAAAATGATGAAATTATCTTCAAACGTAAGTATGAGGTGATGCATGTAAGAGATGCCACGTGTCTATGGATGGAACTTTTTGACTCACGCCTAGCAGAGAGTTAACTGAACCAAATGGTGTAAACAGTTAAGTTCAGCTACTTGGTGAACACATTTTCTGCAAATAAGGACTGCAGCTACGAAGTTTTTCTGAATGAACAATATGTCAATGTGTCCTGTCATCAGTCCTAAATCATTCCCAATTGATTTGAGGAACAATCTGAATAAATCCATAGAATGCAAAATTCTGCATCGAAAACACTTGTGCAATTACGAATAGCTGTCATTATATGACAAAATATTTCAAAATCGAGCTTCTGATTACTTTTTGAGCAAAAGTCACACCAAGCTACTGTACTTCGCTTTGCAGAAGGAGACCTTACGTATTAGAAGGTATTTTATGTCATTTGAAATTCAAATGCCAAAAATATGTCATTGCTATTATCCGTAGGATTTTTATCATGAATTCTTTAGTCGAATACTTTGTTTATGTGCTAATCCTATACTTCAAAATTATGTTATTTTTTATGACTAAGGAAAGTTTAAGAGAGGTAATATTTTAATTACCCCCTTCCCAAAAAAGCGCTTAATTATTTATTACAAGCTTTATTTTCTCACACAAAGAAAGAGAAAAATAATAGAAATTATTATAAGCGATTTATATTCCCCAAGTTAAACACATTCGACATCAACAGTTTAAAAATTCTGTGAATTCAAAAATTCAAATGTAATGCAAAATGCATGTATATTTCAAACGGGTAATTATAGGAACGAACATGAAGCTAAGAAGAATAGTACTTAGATAAAAAAAAAATAATGTATTCAAAACATAATTGTATATACTTCAAGGAGTAGGAATATGATATTCATAGTGGAATTTTTTAACAAATCTGTTCTACAGTTATTTCCATTGTCTAACGATAAAAACAAATAGCTGTAATATTCAAAACGATGGATATAAAAGTAATACATTGTCTTTTTACTCAATTTATTCTTTTTTTAAGTACTTGAAGCTTACTGTCATATATCCATTCATTCGTTAATACCTTTTTTTTTGTTAAGAATACAAATATAAAACGCAATATTCGTAACCAGTAGGCATTTTACCCTTTTCATTGAATAGCCGATATCATCGAAAATCAATATTTTATCCTTCCGTCTGGGAGTAATTGAGCGACCTATGATGAATGCATTTTCATTTTAGGATCCTTCCCCGAGGGACATTAAATATTATAAAGGGCTTTAATGCTCGGAACAGCTGGTCAAAATGACGAGGCTTTGAAAGGACCCTCGGGCGCTTCAAGGCATTTCAGGGATCGCTGAATTTCACACTCGGTGAAACAGAGGAAACCCATTAGTAGTATTTAGTGAGCGTAAGCCCTCATTTTGCTTTGATTTATTCTAAAGCATCAAAAGTTTGACTCTTTAAACGAATAGCTTCAAATTTTGTATTATAACGACCCGCTTTTCTTTGATTAAATGGAAAAAGAAGACGCTATTTATAGCTTCTCTAAGACATACCATAAAATATTCTTAGCTAATCCCTGCTTTGCAATTTATCCATCTTTATTCCTTGTTCTAAGATACGTTTTAAGAGAGATTTAGTAGGCATTATTTATTTAACATTAAATTTAAACAGTTTTTGTTTTTATAATCGATTTATTTCTAAGCTTTTATTTGAGCTGAAATAGATAGATTTTTCCCCTTTTTAGTATATCTCAAACGTTTCTTGTTCAAGTTTATCCCCTCCTTACTCTAACAAGAGAATTTGTCTATAAATAAATATACATACTAAAATTAATTGTCAAACTTATTTCTTAAGGGCTCCAGAATAATTTTTCCAACATTAATAAAAAAAGGACGATATGTAATTTAACCAAAAAGAATTTTTAAATTATTTTCTTTCCGTAACTGTTAATTTAAATATTTTACTAGATCTTTTTAGAATAAGCAAAAATATATTTTTCTGCTTCAAGAATCTGTAATGAATTCATATCTTTCAAGGTATCAAAGTAGTATGACAAACTAATTTCAAAGAAGAGTGATGTTTAGAATGTAATTTCCTTAAACGTTCATAAATTAGTATACTACATGAGGGCTTAAGTCTTCACTACAATCATGATGTACTTACTTGAATCAAAAACAGAAAATTTCAGAAAATATATAAAAAAAACATAGTGGATAATACTTTGCACTTAAAAATTTTAAAAACCAGAGAATGTGCAGGATGCCCGAAGCAAATGTATCTTAACAGGAAGACTCACAAAGTTTTTTTTTAATATATAAAATAATAAGAGCATTTTTTAGCTGATACCCTTAAAATCCATGAGGATATCCAGTCCCTAGTTGTGTTACAGACATTTTCATTATGATATTTCCGTCGGTGCAGTTGCAATAACAGCGGTAAAAAGCACGAAGGTTTTCAGCATCACGATCTTGAGTAGATTTTACCTTTGATGTAAGTCCGAAAGGAAAAATGAATCCAGCGAAATACCATCTAAGTATTTTGGTAAATAGGATATCAACGTCTATGGAAAGTAGTAACCGAAAATGCTGAAACATTTGTATCCCAATGAGGAAGGGCATCAGTTGTAGAAAAGTAATTTTTTTAAAAACTGAATTTGAAATATTACGTACATTTGCATTATCTTTAGAGACAAGTGTTTGCCTTCACAGGTGTCTCAGTAAAGAAAAATGGTCCTATGATTGTATCAAATGAAATAGCACATTCTATATTTATTTTTAAATGGTTTAACACGACTTCTTTTACTGTTCTGGAATTTTTGAAATCACAAATATTATGGTTGCATGTCATTCATACTTAGGGCATAAAAATCATTGACGAAATCAAAGGATTCAACATATGTTTCCAAAAAAGACTGTTGAAATTGGAGACATTTGATTTAGACACAGTGTATAGATATGTGCGTAATGAAGAAAAAGTATGGATTCGAAAACCAAAGTGTAAGTATATTACTTTAATGTGAATTTTGACAATTTTAATTCTTTTCTTTTCCATGGACCAGTGGGAAGCAAAAACACGCCAAATAATTATACTATAATCCATGTCACACATGAAACGCTTCATTTGTAACGAAAAAATACACAATTCTGGTAATTTGTATTATTTTTTAGCAAATATAATTTAAAGCTGAAATTTTAAAATATAGTTAATGTTCTATCAAATTTCACAAACTACAATACAAATAACAATTTTAGACTGAAACCGAATCGTTCTACAAAAATATTCATAACATTTATTTATGAGAATTGCATACCATTTGCTTTAAATATAATTTTGCTATCGAAACCGATCTACAATTTTCGCAAATTTAAGGTATCCGACTACGTTCGGAACCGTGATTTTGCAAAAGCGTATAAATGGGTAATATTTATGAAATTTAGTGTCACTTAAATTAGAAAACGTATATAAAATTCTCTTAAGAATATTGTTACAATAAAAAAAAATATTGAAGTACAATATTTTGACAAAAAATTAACATAGAATGACCCATTTTCAAAATATTCTCCTTTTATAAAAAATGCTTCTATCACATAATAATATTTTGCCTGTATATAACTCAGACCTCTGTACAGAGGCTGAACTAGAATTTTTGAAACATATAACTTAGAAGTGGATTTATCCATATTTTACTACTACAGAGGGGAGGAATTTAAAAAATCGCCGATAATTATTTCAATTGGTGATAATTCTGAAAATAATATAAATTTTTCAAAAATCCTAGTTCAGACTTTCTGGAGAAGTCTTTAATTTATCTAAGCGCGCGCGCGCACGTACACACACACACACACAAAATATTATTATTATACAAGCATTTTTTATAAAAGGAGAACGTTTTGGAAAAAGATTATTCTAAGTTAATATTTTGCCAAAATATTGTATTTAAATACTTTTTTTTGTCATAATGTTTTTAAAACAATTTTATACATGTATTCTAATCTAAGTGACACTAAGTATCATGACAATTTTCCATTTATGTGATTTTTTAAAATCACGGTTCTGAACGTAGTCGAATACCTTAAATATTAAATATCTAATGCTACAATGGATGTGTGGAATTGGAAAATAGCGATAAATCACTTATTGTCGATGACTATTTCTTAAAAAAATATTTTGAGGATAATTTATGGTTCCCAAATAGTATGAAGTTTGGTATTTCTTTTTCAGAAAGAAAAAGAGGTACTTTAAATGAGTTTCCTAATGAAACGAAACCAATTATCTTAAGCAACTTCAGATCCACACATTTCTAGCAGTTGCACTGAAAGGAAAAAATGAAATGGATGTAAAAAACATCCCAAAGTAGGTCAGAATGAGTTACGTTCTCTCCTTTCCCGAAAACGTCAAGAACTTCTTATTAATAGCTTCTGATACTCAAAGTGGTCCTTCCATCTTAACGAACTGGAGTAGAAACTGGAAAGTATCTTCCATTTTGTTTTACTTTGTTCTCTTCTTTGCATTTTCTTCTTTTTTTTTCTTATTTTCTTTATTTTCTCTCTGTGATTTTCTTCCTCTCGACTTGTTACGACTTCCAGGAGTCTTTGATGTAAATTCTGTCTCCTCCTTTCTTGAAAAAGAAATGGGAAAAAACTTGAAGAATTGTTGAGAAAATTATTGCCGTTTCTTGAATGCTTGTGGCGAAGTAATTATCTCTGGTCACTTAGTTCTGAAAAGAAACAGAACCCCCGCATTAGAGTCTGTAACTTTTAGGTAAAAAGAACAAACATTTGATTCAATGAAATAGCACTTAATTAATTACTTAAACAAAATAGAAAATTTTTGGCTTGATAGCGTGTATGAAAAGAAATGTTCCATTCGTCTCCAATTGAAATGCTTCCAACTAATGTCTTTTCTTATGAAGATGGGGATCCCAACTTGAAGAAAATCAAACTACAATAGTTATTGATTTACGAGTAAATTAATAATAATGGATGAAACGATGATATTAGCTCTAATTTATGTAAATATTTATTTAGAATTTTAAAAGTTCTGTTTCTCTGAATTAAATCAAGTTTCAATATGCATCTTTAGATGTAATAATCTTAGAAACGTTTGATGGATGCATGCTTGTTCTTATTTATAGTTTTTACTTTTAAAATTAATGTACTTAAGTAACTCAAGGGTGGGCAATTGTTTTGCATAAAGGTACACATTAAGGAAGCGGAGTGTAACGATTCCCGCCACCCAGCTGTGAATCGGCTTTTTTGTGGAAATAATCATCACACGTGCATTTTTCAACTTTATTTTGAAAGTTATTGCGTCTGGATCCTCCCCCGCAACTTTTGACCCATGAGGGACAGTTTTCCTGCCACTGGCAGGATGTAACTGGAGGCTAAGAGGTCGACCGATGATCTTCGAAGCAGGGAGAACCAGAGATGATTTGAACTTTCGAACCGAGCAGACCCCGAAAATAACTCCCCTCTCAAAAACCACATTATTTGAACTCTAATAATCTTTTAATAAATTTAACAACTTCAATGTATAATCTGTAAATAATAGCTGTAAACTAAATGTTTAAACTGATCAATATCACGCTACCGTTACTTATCTAAAACGTCACAGGAAGATATCTGAAGGTTCTTCTTTTTAAAAATTGATTGCGTACATTAATTAACTTTACATCTCATAAAAGGCATACATTTTACAATAAAAATCAATGAATATAAGTTAAATACAAGAGGGTACATGTTTTCATCAACTTATTTATTGAGCTAATTTCACATTTATAGCCACAGACACATTTAACTTATTTTAGAATTTGTTTAATGAGACAAATGTGCCTTATTACAGTTTTTCATATATTCTTTTTAAAATTGTGAATGAGATTAGTTGTCGAAATTGTCATCACAGCTTGTAAATTAATGTCAGAAACTTGAATCTATATTTACATTTGTTGATCATAGAGGAAAACCTTTGCTCACAAATATGTATCGACCCAAAAGTAGAGAATACTTTATATGCATTTTTTTTCTGATGGTCTTAGCAGGCCACACAAAATATGTTAGAGAGTCGCTATTGGCCCATCCCTGATTTAGATTACTGAAAATTGATGAAACGATGAAATTACCTTTATTTTCACCATTTTGCATCGAATTGTAAACGTTTTCCTCCTCTGTGTTAAATTAAGTTTTAATACACATCATTAGAGATGTAATCTATTCAAAAATAGTTGATGCATATATGTAACCATAGTTTTTATTTTTTAAAGGAAAGCATTTATATAAATGCCTGATTTAACACTTATACATCATAGAAATTTTTTAGTGCATTCTGACGGTCTTCTTGGTGGTCTCAGGATTAATTAAAGAGTTAATTTTAGTTCCCTATGTAGTTGAACTATAACTATACCATATGCTATGTATATAAGTAAACATGATTAATTACATTATAGTAGCTAATCAAGTATTTAGTCAGTCAGAATATGAATTCCATAATTCCTGTTATTTTCACCTTTCCTTTATCTTCGTTTTTGATGTATAATTGGGAATTCCTGTACTCTATTTGTTTTTGATTATATTTGTTTTTGATGTAAATAAAGTGTTATGTCAAAAATTCCCTTTGCATAGGGGAAAGGAAAAATGTGTTAGTTGTGTGTTTTTTCCGTTACCTTTGCTTCAGCCAATTGGTAGCATAGTGGAACGTTTTGGTTTCGTATAAATGGACGACATTTCACAAATGTAATTTTTATTGATTGTGGTATAAGATATACATAATTGAATGCAGAGAATCTAATTAAAAATATTTACAGACAACTTACGAATTCAATTTGCTGAGCTACATAAAGTGTTTCATTAATAGGTTTTCAATAACCAATGCCCAAAAGTTATTTCCATAACTATTTAATCATCGGGTGAGCCAAAAGTGTGTTCAAACTTTTAAAATTCATGAAAAAGGAAGAAATGACGATAAAGAATGGTAGTTTACAAGAAAGGGATTACAAGAAAGTCAGATTTTTTTAGCGGCAAAGACGCTTTTACCGGCAAAAGGCGCTGAGAATCCGAAACATTATGTACAGAACAAACGCTCCATTTCTTTATTCTGGTCAATATGACCTACAGAACATTGTCCGCTACAAATAAGACGGTTAACAAAGCCCGTTACACAGCTGAATGTAACATATCGGAAAAAAATTGCAAAAACTTGAAATCAGATAGAATCTTTCAGTTCGGCCAATGTTGACGGGGATGAATGGTACACTAGTGGTTTCAAATATCTCTACAAGCAGAAGTCGAGCTGTGAGAGGTCAGCTGAACTTGGTGGCTGTGCGATCTTGCAACCTCGTCCAATCACTATGTGCTCACCAAAGGGGTAGTTAATAGAAATCGTTTAACCTTTAAACGGGCACAAAGCTAAAATACACTTTTCTGTAATAAAGTACTTGATAAATGTAATATTCTCTTCCCCTAAACATTATTTAGTCACAAAAAATTAGGACATTTAACTTACTATTCAGGACAGAAATAATAATCGTATTACAATAAACTTTATGAAAAATTGACATTTATGTAATAACTATTTTAATAACAATTAAATACAAAGTATAAGGGTAATAAAATAATAATAGAATAATTGTACAACATAGGATACTTACTAAGAATATATATATAGAATACCTAGAATATACATTGAAATTGGTATATATCCACATTTTATTTTTATTTAATTTTAGTATAAAAGGTTTGAAATAAAGTAATATTTTTGAGAATATAAACTAGTTATTTCACAAATTTGATGAATTATTTACTGTGGAACCTTATAATATGCAAACGTTTTTTTCCGAGCAGAAATGCTATAATGAAAGATTTTCGAACCCGAGAATCTTGTACCACATACTGTAAGCCAAATTTGTTTATATTTCCGACCCCCAACATTCTCCCATTATTCTAAGTGTGGAAAAAAGCGAAGATTTCTAGTCATTTTTCTGTTCTATGTGGACAGTGGATCGAGCCCTAGCCACATATAAAAGCTTTCCTAAGCCAAAATTAAACCTTTTTTTAAATTGAAAATTTGCTTAATTCATTCAAATGAAAGAAAAGTATACTTAAGATATGTCGAAATTTTTTTCAAAGATCAGAAATTTTATTTATAGTAATCAAAGTACTATTTGTAGATTTACACCGAGAAACACTGTTTTTAACTACCCATCAGGGACATGAAATTCAAAAAAAAAAAAAAAAAAGGTATCGTCGTGCCATCTGTATTGATTTTTATGCGTTTTAGCTTCATTTAACTCATGTGGATGGACTAAATATCCATCATCCTCTAGGAGAAATATTTTTTAATATGTAGCTAGACGTATTAGCCGCTGTCCGCTAAAGGGTTAATTGAACTGGAATGGAATAGAAGTGCACCTCTCCATATGAAGCTTATTACGGATAGCACACTGTTTTGATATAATGCAGGCACAACTAAAAATATTTTTTCTGTTTAAAAAAATCCAACTTCCTAGTCAGCTCTTTCTTTTAAGCAGCACTTTGTAGTCATCACTTCTTCCTTTTTTATGAATTTTTAACGAACTTTTGTGGCTCATTCAGTATATCAATATTAACAGTTACACCCTATTTACTAACCAAAAAGAAGTATTTTTAATTACATTAAATATTTATAGAAAACTTGTTTGTGTGCTAAATGTAACACCTAGATTCTAATACAGTTACTTAATTTATGCATCAGATAATGTATTTGCCAATAATGAATAGTTTATAAGGATGATATTCGAATGTCGTTAATACTAGTGCCATTTAAGAAGTCTGAGGTTTCTTAACAGATATCCGTGCGATTCGAAAAAAACATTCTTCTTCAAACCAATGTAACTTAACAATAAAACTAAACAACAATTTGAAATTTTACCCTATTATAATCATATATGTTTACATTATTTCTCAAATTTTTAGAGAATATAAATTGGACAATATTTCAAATATATAAAAATCAATATTTTACACCGCACAGGATTCTGAATTACAAAATTGATCAAAATTTGAAAAATTAATTTTACTTGGTATAAAAATGCTCACTTATTTAGTTAAGCTAACTTTTAAGAAATTTAGAGAAAAAAAAATACTTTTGAATACAATTATAACGCAAATTTTAAAATTTTAAGAAAGAAATTAATTAAAAATCAAATAAAAAAAAATTATATATATATATTTTTTTTAAAAATAGTTGTGTAAGTTATGAAGATCCTTATTTTTAACACCTGTATGAAATTTCAAATTGATTTCATAAATGGTTTCTAAGAAATCCTGCTAGGAAGTAATTTTTTTTTGTTTTGAAAAAAAATGAAGTTACATATTGGAAAGAGATAAGGTTTTTGTTTAAGTTTCACCAGTTATATCTCAATAACTTCGGAAGTTTTCACAGTATCAACATAATTTTGGTTTCAAAATGATTAGAAATATTGAGGCTTTAACATATATGTTTTCTTCAAAAAATTGGAAAATTTGCAATTTAAGAGTCCTGAGTTTTCTTAAAGAAATTTAATTATAAATAAAATAAAAATTATAAAGTTATTTACTGTGGGTTCCTCAGATTTTCTTATATATCTTTAACTATAATATCCTTGTAAAAGTTTACACAATCCCTTCTAGGAACACGATCTATAAAATGGTAGCTACTCGTAGCAATAAACACATTTTATCCAACATCGAAGAGATTAAGCTTCAGGAAGTGGGGACATAAATCCAATGCGCAATTACCCAAAGACTTGCACTGCTTCCCATGGATATTAAAGTTCTGGACCACTAAGCACGATTTCTTTAATAGCTATTGTCACCCACGAAGAAATTCTTGTCTCAAAGGTCACTAGGCGCTTTATTTCTATCACCAAAATCCAGATTGTGAGAAAATTGCTTCGTTTTTATTTCAGAGAAGAATTTTTTTTTAGTAAAACAGCATAAAACGTATCATTTATATTGGATTCATGCATACAAGTTAAATTTAGTGATGTAGAAGTCTGAGATTAAAATTGTTAATTGCTCTAAAAATAATTATACACTTTATAATGTAGAAAACTCATTCTTTAGAAACAATTAGATTTGCTTCAGGAAAATTTATACCTGAAAAACACACTATTAAAATTAAATAAAATTAGCTGTATGCTTAATTGCGTATTAAAATCGTTATAGATTTTATTTTAAACACAGAAGAAATATAATCTGCAGAATGTATGAGAATTCGATATTTTAAATATATGCATGATTTATTTAATTTTGATATTTTATTGATTAAAACATCAAATAACAAATACAATTGTTTAGTACCTATAACTTGCTAAGTTAGGCAAAAGTTTTGATCTTCGAAAAATCATGGGAAAATAATTCATGAAGAATATTTGATACCAAACAACATAAATACAAATATAGAAAACCATTTATTGTCACAATTTTCTAAATGCTTAACATGTTTAACATTTCTTAATTATTTCTTTCTTAGAGAGAGTCAATGGATATTAGGTAATTAAACAAACATATATAACATCAGTATTGCACCTATACTTTAAATTACAGTATTGGAACAAAAAATTATCCCGGATATTTAACTGTCAAAAATAATTTAAGTATAGTTTTTGTTTTCAATTGAATAAAAGCTGATATACATTATTTTGTATTTATTTTAATAAGGTTGAAGAAAATTGCAGAAGTATATAATTTAGTGTTTCTCAAACTGTCTATATTTGCAACCCAATATTCAATCATAATTTTCATCGCACCCCCCTTCTCCCTCCCTCCATACAAATATCAATGCATTTATTTCAGTAATACTATACTTTGACACTAAAGCTACAATACAACTTTAGCCTCTTAAGTGCCACCTGCGTATATATACGTCTCGCTCAACCTGTGCTCTAAAAGCATTGGACGTATATGTACTTCTTTCCGAGGTACGATCTTTTCGGTGGACAGCTAACCATAAAATTATTCCAAAGGCTTTGGAAAGGAAAGCAATAAAAGGACATTTACAGTGTTTGTGAAGGATTTACTTATATCAGAGGATTTCCTTATTTATTGCTTTTCTGCCCCCCCCCCACACCTAGTGGCCGCGGGATCCGAGTGGTCAAGGTGTCGGATCGTGGCTGTCACTGTCACGAGTGCGAGCCCAGTACCACTAAAGACCCGCCGTGTAGGGGAGAGATGCACGTTAAATCTGTCGAGAGCTCAAACGTCCTCCCGTTGGTGTGATATGGTAGTTATGAGAGGGGGATGTGCCAGCTCAGGTGTCGCCCATGTCACTTGACCATGGTTAAAAATTACATGGTCCGTCGCCAAATGAACTCGTGTAGCTGAACATTGCGACGCTAATATTCACTCACTCACTCACTCAATCCACCCCTTTTATCCAGCAATACATCACATACGCACACCTATAAGTAAAACGGAGGCACTGGGGAGTGAACCGTTTTATTTTTAATCAGAAGTGAAGGGATTATTTATAAACGGTGCAAAGTATCAAGATAAGGGTTAATTTTTGTAAATGTTATATATGGGGTCACACTGATAATTATTAATTTTTTTCTGAAAATAGTACTGTTAAATTAATTATAAAATACATTGTATAGTACTGATACATTTATAAGGGTGTTATAACAGGATAAATATTAATTTTATTTTTTATTTTGTCAGAATGCATTTTGTTTACTTTCAGTAAATTAATATAAATTTTTTTTAAATAATCTTTTGTTTTCGACTTTTTAATATGCTGGCGTCCCACAGCTTGAGAAACTCTGATATACCTGATAGAAATAAATATTAAAACGTATTAAAATCTCTTTCGTAAAATCCACAAATTGGAAGGAATAGGAATATCTCATGCGAAAATAATAATAACAATACATAATGATTTAATCGATGATAATTACAATACAGTTTAAATACATTTTTTAAAAAAAGTATTTTCCTTTAAAAGAATGTTTATAGAATAATTCTCTTGAACGCATCTATTTTCAACACTGTTTAAACTTTACTTTTTGCTTATTACTTATTCATGCAAAGAGTAACCACTACACTGTTGAAACTTTAACTCGACCTCAATTAAATCACGAACATTGAAGCACGATCAATCATATTGATTCATGCAAAGACAGCTTCCAAGAAACACCTGACAAATAATTCATCACGTAGCTTCTTTTTTTCATTACCATGATGGAACTTATAATTACAACAAAGCTAAGTTTTATCAAGAGAAACATTATATCATACACTCGAAAATCATAATTCTGTTTAATGGATTTCAAGTAGTAATTTTATGTTCCCGTAATTACTGACAGCTTAGGACTTTTATACTATAATTATTTTAAATTAGGAAATAGCTCTTAAAATTTACATTGCTTTTATTCCGTACGAGAAGATATTTCTCTCGGCTATTAATAGGCTTACTTTTTTTCCTTTAAAATCCATCGAACTGCAAAGAATAAATGGTTTAATTCTTTAAAATTTTTGTTTTAACAACAACTAAGTTATTTTATAAATAAAGGATAGTGGATGGTTTCATTGTATCTTTATAAATACGTGGCAAAAAAAATTTAGTAATCAAAAATAGTTTGTTACTTTATTGCTATATTTACCATAATTAAATGGTTTTTCTTGTGACATCTCTAATTGATACTGCGCTGAACTTAAAAGTACAAAATTACATATGATAAAAAATATAGATAATTTTATGTACAAAGTTTTTAGAAATATATATACACTGGTGTGCAAAACTTAAGCAACAGGTGGGTTTATTGCCATAACTTCACGAAAAATTATCTGAGAGACATGAAATTCTGAAATGAGGGAGAGTATTATGTACGTAAAGGATGACGAAAGCATCGGCGCTGAAAAGGAATACAACGCATACGGTATGGAATCAAACAAAACAAGTTTTTATTAAACGCATAGTATCGTGACTCATGATTGTCTATCCAACAGGAAGAACAACAAGCAGATGTTCCTAGTATGGTATATGCCCTCCCTTATACAATGGTTGCTTCGCACCGTCTCCGCATAATCAGAAACAGCTGGTGCAACATTTCTGAGGTAGGAGTGCCCATTCCTCAATCAACATCTGTTTGAGTTGTTGGTTGTTCTCCGGGATGATATAAGCGTGTGGCAATACGTCTCCCCAAAGCATCCCACACATGTTCGATGGATTTAAATCTGGAGAGTACTGCCAATCCATTCGAGTGATATCTTCACTTTCCGGGAGCTCTTCAACAGCAAGAGTGCGATTTGGCCGTGCATTGTCATCCATAAAAATGAAGTTTGGGCCAATGGCACCTCGAAAAAGACGCACATGAGGAAGAAGTACCTCCTCACAATAGAGATCCCTGGTTACAGACCCTCTGTCGAAAATAGTGAAGCTCAGTTCGCCCGTTCAGCATGCCTCCCCAGACAAGAGCTCCAGGACCAACGTAACGGCGTCTTTCCTTGATGTTACTCGGATAAAACCGGGTCCCGATCTCTCTCCAAATCAAAACGCGTTGAGAATCGCTTTTGGTGCTGAACCGACTCTCATCCGTAAAGAGGACACGACTTCATTGATCAGTTGTCCAGTTTTTATGCTCTCTGGCCCATTGTAAACGGTGGCTTCGGTGGCCAACTTTCAACGGGAGGCAGCGTTCAGGACGGCTGGCGAACAGGCCCCCTTTGTTAAGGCGTCTGGCCACAGTAAACCGCGACACTTGTCGACCCGTTGCTGTACAGAGTTTCTGAGCAATGGCGCTTGCTGACTGCTGTCGACCTCTTTTCGCCTGCAGGATGATATATCAGTCATCCCCTGCAGTTGTCGTCCTCGGGCGGCTACCACCAACCTTTCTAACAGCTGTACATGTGGTTTGGAACGCTTTCCAAGTGCGTGAAACGAACCTTTGTTGATTCTGAACTCTGCAGCTACACTGATGACAGTACGCCCCTCCTCCAGCTTTCCGACCATTCTTCCACATGTTGAAGTTGTCCAGGTGATTTCTTCTAGCCATATTTCATGAACTGACTCACTGGCACTTGCAGCGAAAATGTTGAATTGCGTTTCCGTCCTTCATTTTATTCTACTGTTGAACAGCGCGCGCCGACATCACGCGTTTTGAGTACGCTCACATCGCTTCTGACGTGTTGTTCCTGATATTTGCATACGCATGACGTTTCTACTGACTTACGTGTTTCCTCTACTGATCTCCAGACCTCCTTTTCTGCAATTTCATGGCTATCTGCTAAATTTTTTACATTGTTGCTTAAGTTTTGCACACCAGTGTATATATATATATATATATATATATATATATATATATATATATATATATATATATATATATATATATGAAAGAACATGAAGATCGAATTTATAGAAAAATACAAAACAGGAACTATAAAAAAAGAACCTAGCGAATCAGAAAGCAATTTCGGACTTAGGGCCGAATAAGTGGGGTTAAACTAGTTTGAAGGCGCCAACCTTCCCCCTTTGCAACTCGGTAGGAAAAACCAAATAAAATAAACTAAAATTCAAAGTATATAAAAAAATAAACAAAAATTCGAAGTATATAAAAACTCGCAGAAAGTATGATAAAAACACTGACTACTATTCTGAAACAAATTCTCCTAAATTCTTAAAGCAGAAAAATCTCAAGACAACTACGTAAAAAATAATAATAATAAAAAAAAAAATAAAAAAATTAACGAAATTTTCCTACTTACAGATCTTTTTCCAAGCGAATCAGGAGTCTTGAAAATAATGAAAAGTAATTATCCACCAAGTTAAAAAAACCTGAATATGCATAAACGCATATTTTGAACTACCTTTTACATTAGCCAGCATATATAGATATCAAGAGAGATGAAAATCAAGTTTGATAGGCTTTGAATTGGTTGATTGTAAAAAATGTAAATTTGCTAGGCTCTAATTTCGATGGTTGTCAAAAATGTGTAAGATGTTCAAGATGTGTGTGGAAAAGATGTAAACTGTGATATGATTGTTATGATATAATCTTTACAGCAAGACCACTAACATGCTGACTTTGAAATCCTATTGTTGTGTGGTGGATTTGGAATTAGAAGTAGCAAGACGATGAATATTTTTGTGATGAATATAAGTTCTTAAGAAGTTAAAAGGGTATTCATGATCCAAAAAAACATTGAAAAAATTTTTTTATTTTATTAATTTTTTCTTTTTGTGGTAGTTGTTATCATTTATAAAAAAAAAATTAAAAAAACCTTTTTTAAATTGAAAAAATGCAAGTTCCCTTTTCCCCATCCCAAAAATTTTAATTATTGGAATTAAAAAGAATCTTTTTTGTCAAAAAGTTACTGACTACATTATTCTTAATAAGATGCAAGTCTAAACCAAGTTCTCCCCATAAAAGGGTTAAATTTTAAGGAGGTTGAGATAGTCAGGTAGAATGTAATTTTTGGGTTTGGTACCACTATTTTACCAAAAAATTAATCATCTATATAACGATAAATCAAGTAAGAATCTTTTTACAAAAAGGATAAATTTTTAAAAAATGAAAAATATAGGTTCCAAACAATTACTAGCGGGACCACCCTGAGGTAACCCTTTTTGATTTTCTTTATAAAGATTTGATAAAAATGCAATAAAATTTTTTTTTAAAAACGAGGTTAACAAGAATATCAAATTTCTCTTTTTTCATTGAAGTATATATTTCATATTTTTCATTATTTAATTGTAGAACCCTAATCATATTATCAATATCAACGGTATCCCGAATAGTTGGGACCGGATACCGTTCAGAAACGCAATTGTTCGGATAACCGATCACCAAATGTGATCCATGCAGATTGGGGAAAACCGGGGCAGAATATTGAAAATCATCACATGCGTGAAACGAGCTTGAAGAAAAAGAAAAATAGGGATAAAATATCGCAATTTTTCCTTTACTGTGGAAAATATAACCACTTATTTTTCACTGTACCATTGCACACCTTCGTTTTTTCGCAGCAAGGACTCTGATTCTCTTGAGCAGCAGTAGTTGAGTGGACAGCACCCTGATTGTGGTTCGTACCACTCCATAGCTGTCTCTTACGCAGAAAACACGCCAGCATTTGATGGACCCTTGCTAATTTGTTGTTGTCCTCGTCCTCATCCGTTTCATCGTCGACAGCGTTGGATTCTGCTTGCACGGAAGTCACAATCTCGTCATCATTTAGCATTTGAAATCCACTGAGTCTTCTGCATCGATTGCCATCCAGGTTTCTATATCTTCATCGCTTTCTTAAAATCCTGGGATCGATTGGATAAAGTCGGTAATCTCATCCCTAGGGTCATCATCGTAGTCCTTTTCACCTTCTAAATTGACAAAAGTTGACAAAACCTGGTTTGGATATTTGACGCTTCGGATAATTGACGTTCGGATAAACGACGTTCTACGGTACTAGGGAAAAAAGTTAATTGTTGTTGTTTTTTTAAACTATTTTAGGAAAAGCAGATAAGTTATATATAAGTCTCGCTACAAAGCAACATAAGAGTTGTTGAGCCTTAGACAAGTGGTTCCACTTCAACAGAGAACATTGAGCCTCAACAGACTTGAAGTGCATATGCCACCTTTACAAGTCTTCAATAACACTGAGTCTCGAACTGGCGACACTTTGACTGCGAGTTCGTGACCGGCTTTACTATGGTGGTCACATATGTTGTGTAAGTGATATATTCTTATATTTCTTATTAGTTTTATTCATTTTATGTTAGTTATATTTTTAGTGTCATATATATTCCCTAGAATAAATTAATCCTAATATTAATTATAACAATTTTTTCAAACATACGCATATTTTAAGGAAGTATTATGATTACCTCAAATTATCAGAATAATATAAAACTAAAGTTATTTTCAAATGATATATATGCATTTGATATATTCCATTTATTGTATTCGACTTGTTAAAATTCTACTGAATATCAAAGAAATTTCTTTTGCTAATTGCCATCTTAAATCAATACTAGAAACAAAAATTTAGTAAAACATGTATTTATTACTTTTAGAGTTTAATATTTATTTTCCTACATTTACTTTTCTTTATAATGAAGAAAAGTAGTTTGTATAAAATAATTAATTTTTATAGTGACAGTGAATTTTTACGAATATATAACCATGTGATTTATATTACTGTAAATCTAACCCTTGCATAACCTAAAGTACACATACAAGTTACAGTTTGCTAGACAGTTTTGAAAGCAAACATTTTCAGCCCGCATGGGATTGAAAGCATATCTAGTTCAAAAGAAAAAAAATCTAAGATGTGAAAATAAAGTAGCAAGTTTTTCAGGTCTAGTGAATTCGAAACTATATGATAGTTTTGTTTGCTTATAGCAGAACAGGATTTCCATTTTAAGATATCTTATTATTTTATTACAAGTGATTAAAGTTACTGGATTAAAGTACATTGCACAGACAATACATGGAAATATACATATAAAACATAAATTTAAAAAAAAAAGTTCAGTTTTTTTAAAGTTAGAAAACATGGAATTTATATATATATTGAATAGTTTTATTTCTAAATATGTACTACATCCCTGATTATTATAAGTTTCATTTTAAATACAAAAAAAAAAAAAAAAAAATGTAGTCTTAAGCCAAGAAAAAATGTACAGAAACCATTCTTTTAAAATATATATTTTATTTGCTTTCCTATCTCTTGCGCAAACACTGTTTTAAAGTTTGTAATTGTCTGTTCTCCTGAGAGAAGAAGAACAAAAATGATTTTACTTATACATCTCTGCCTTTTTCAAAGACAACTTAATTACTTCTAATTTTTTTTGATTATGACATTTAATCTTTGTAACTAAAAAATTGTAATAATACTATCACACAAAGTAATTACTATTGCAGAATTCTAAAGACGACTTGCTTTGTGTATTATGCTAATATCTGAAAGCTAATTTTATCTTATTTACATTTTATTTGTTGTCTAGAGGTACTTAAGTTTAAAGTAAAAGAAAATGGGTTTCAGAGAAATTTACGAAGTAAATGTTATTGAATTTATGATGAATATTCACAAATAAATTTCTTTTGATAATATTTGTGTGTGAAAGCCTTTTTTTTATATTGCAATGAAATATTCCTTTATATTGATGTTAGGTCCGAAGTTCATTAAATGATATTTTATTTGTTTTGCATCTATTTCAACCTATATGCTCAAGAATGTACATGAGCCTTTCTACCATTTATTATTCCTTTTCCTGTGTAAATTATTTTTTTCAAGTATAATTTCTTAATATATATAAAATAATATTTCTCTCTCTATCTCTCTCTCAAACAGATACACATATAAATCTATAGACTATAATACTGTGGATTCCCATGATTATTTGCCATTGCTTTTTGTTTTGATTATATTTGTTGGATTATTAAAATATTTTATGCTAATTTATATAAACCTAATATTCTCATTTGCATTATTTTCTTTTAAATAACGAAGCTATAAATTTATACTAAAATTTTTGTGAGTTTTTTTATTATCATTACAAAAAGACCAGTTATCAGCATTTTTTAATTGCAGAAAACTGATTAATGAGTGTTTTTAAGTTTAAGATCAATATATATATATATATATATATATATATATATATTGTTTAAAAGAAGAAGACTAAATGTGGCGTTGGTGTAATAGGAGAATAAAAGTGTGTGCATGAAATTTTTGAGCATATATTATGTTATTCACTGGCTAATACATATGACAGTTGTTACAGTAGGCTTTAGTACAACGGTCTTTATTTCTTATTTTACAGTGATTCATACACATATATGACTCCTCTATTATGTATTTACAAATATTTATACTAGAATCAATAACCTTCAGGGCTTTTGTTTTATTTTGTTTTGTTTTGAAGCCAGCGTATATTATTCGGAATTTGACGCGTCTATTAAAATGTTGCAGTTTTTGTAAAGTTTTGTTGAAGACACAATTGTATAGTTATTTATAATAATGAATAATTATAATTTTTTCGAAAGCATCAAAATTGGAGACAATATGTGTAAAAAAACCCATTGTTTTTATTAAATTACATTACGTTTACCGTTTATCAAAATAGAAAGGTTCTGTGTAAACAACATCAGTCCAATACATCTGAGAAGCTCTCAGAATGCTTTAGATAATAATTAAACTATTTTTAATTTTGAAAAAAATAATTACCATTCGCTTGTGCATATTCATGATGCATAGCGTAAATATGTTCATTTTCAAGAGCTCCTATTTTCTCAATATTAAGTATATACTCATTCAAACTAAATTTAAGGGCGATGAACCAAAATCCTATAATTGTTTTACAAACTCTCTTCCTGTGGTAAATGAGTTAGAGTCCATTTTATAAAATATATTTTTCAAGAGATTTCTCTCCTAGATTTTTGAAAAAATAAAAATATTAAAGTGTCGTAAATTTCAAGGCATTTATTCAACCATGCGTGAAGAAAGCGAGCCACTTTTCGATAACGCTTTTCTGTCACATGCATTGCTCTTTTCAGCTCTACATTTTCTTTATTTTTTCCGTTTCTGATAGTCTTGCAGGAAAGCATGAAATAGTTTCTTGGGTGTTGTTCTTTTCTTTTTACAAGGCCTAGAAATAGCAATTTCTGCTCCTCTTCAAGTGTAATGCTCTTAGAACGAAAAGCGTTTCAGATATGCGATTTGGAAAAGTTGAAATAAATCACTTAAGTTTTCTTACTTTCTCCAGAACTTTCTATTCTTTTTTTACTACTTATTTGTGTACTCTTCCTCCATTTTATGGCAAAATTCACGCGTGTATGTTTTTATTATTTTTTGAAGATTATAGTTTTTCTAGATCTGCGTGAAAATTAAATGTAAAATCAATAAACACTTTATACACTGGTTGAATCGTTTTAAGTATTGCAAAGTGGCACTGAATAAAATCAGATTTGCTTTTCTCATTTTCTTATGAATTTTATGTTATTATCTAATTAAAGCGTTATCAGCTTATACAAAGCGTGTAGCTATCTGTGTATAGTTTTGGTTAAATTTAATAAATATAATGTGTCTTAATATTATTTTTTTGAAATTAGTTTTAATTTCATTCTGCTGTAAAATAATATTTCTCAGAAGATATATACAGGCATATTCATAATTTCCTCCCTGTTTTCCTAGCGCTATAGTGAAAAAATGATCAAAGAAATATAATAGCAAAAAAAAAAAAAAAAAAAAAAAAATTAAAATTTTTTTTTTTTAAAGGATTGAGGATTGAAGCTTTACAATTTCAGACGTAGTACAATTCCCAGAAGCAGGTATCTTTTTTTAGTGCGTCAACATATGTACCAGAGGTACTCAACGTTTTTTTCCCGCCGGTCTGCATACACATGACAGATATTTTACGCTGGCCGCAACACGCACATAATGGAACAAATAATCTATAAGACCAACGAAACATTGGACAAAAAAAATT